>JARHVA010000851.1:682500-877500 GCA_037957365.1 Torreya grandis | reverse complement strand
CCCCACCTTTAATTCAAATTTAATATTTTTTGGATCAATACAACTCAAGTTATTCTCCTTTTTATGTTTCTAGGCTCTTTTAGGGTAGCAAACATGCTAGTTTGGTAATTTTTTTATATTTTAAAAAATACATGATATCAAGAACTAAATAATTTTTTTAAAAAATATATGGAAACCATATACATATTAAAATCATTTAAAGTTCATGTTTAATTGTAAAAATATTCCAAGAATACATTTTTAGCTCTGTAGGCTAGTAGGTGCTCATTTCTCATGCATGCTTATCATCTAGGTCCATTTTTCAGGTATAAAACATTAATTATTATAAATAAGTAGATTAAATAATGATATTATGGAGAGTAATAAAAATCATTATTCATGCTTTATAAATCCTTAAAGTACTTCAAAATTTCAAAATTTTAATGTTCATGCTCTCTAAATATGGTTTTGAAGGGTCAATAGTACAAAAACAACAATATATGATTAAAAAACTATTAAAAACTGAATATAAATGATCAAACATGATCACATTAATATTATTAGTTTATTTTTAGTAATTTATAATGTGACCAAATTGATGACTACACCATTTTTAGTCGTTTATTAGTTATTTTGATTGATGAATTTTAGAGTATATTTAGTCATTGATTGCTGTAATCTGGTCACTTATTTAGTTATTTTTTATTCATTGATATCTTTAATCATTAATTGTTATTAATTGGTCACTTATTTAGTCATTTTTATTCACTAATTTCTATCCATTTTTAGTGTATTTAATCATTAATTTTAATTATCATTTTGATCAATTTGGTAGTATATTTAGTCATTTTTATTCACTAATTTCATTGGTCATCATTATGTCCTAATAACATTTGTTATGAGTATTTTGAAACAACAATATAATGATATAAAATTAGGTAATATATGATTTAAAAACTATTAAAAATTGCAATATAGCAATATATCAAAGAAAATCAATATCACATGATGCAACCTCAATCCTTTAAGGCATGGTCTCACATGTCAAATCCTGACAAGCTCTTTCACATGTGCAATCATTATAAGATCAACATAAATTTTAATAAATATTGGGTGTGGAATTAGAAATATTCCAAATTTTTGGATTCAATTTTTTTTTAAATATCCTTGGTGGTGGTTCGCTTTGGTCTAGGTCCTTTTTTAGTTGTGCAATAATTCGATGAAGCTTTCAGTCATGGGAGGAGAAAAAATTAGAACCGAGCCATTATCATGTGATGAAACCAAAGTGGATGCTATTAGATGGAGTATATTTTATGAATATGGAGTTTATTTGTTTTTTGAATGTCTGAATGGATATGATGAGAACATCTCCATTTAATTTGCTTTGAGTTGGGATGGTGACTATAAAGTTCAGGTTAGAGATATAGAGTTTGTTGTTAGTGAAGAGTTAATTATTAAGGCCATGGATTTATGATTTGAGGGTATAATATTGAAAATACTAACCAAATTTCAAGACCTAGTAGGGTTGAAAAAAAATTTCATTAAAGGATAATCACTGGTAAAGTTATAGGGAGGCTTTGATAGAGAGAGCTTACTTAACCCTTGGGATAAGGTATGCTTCACCATCATGAAATATTTTACCATTAAAGGTCATTTTGAGTGATTTTATCATTACCATTTCACTCTTTTGAATCACTTTAATCATAAGGTGTTGGTTAACTTCCCCTTCTTCCTCCTATCATCCCTGGAGACATCTATTAAGTTTGTTAAAAATTTACTAGAAAAAAACTAAACTACCTCCACCATTTTGATCCAGCAAGGTTTTATCTTTAAGTTTTATTACTTTTACCTTGTGTTGTGTCCCTCTAAGCCTTTAAAATTTTAGGTGTTAGATAGTTCCCATTACAATGACCCTAATGAATATCACATTCCCATGAGAGTGGGTCCCTATGGTTCCCTACCCTTTTTCAAGAACCCTATTCCCCCCTCTTCAAACTTATCCCTTAAGTTTAGAATCCTTCCCCTTGTTGAATAGGCTCTAGTTATCCCTCCCCAATAGTTGTGACTTTCAGATCCCTTGACCCTTATCACTCTTTAGCTATCAAAGCATTGTGGGAGCTAAAAAATAGCCCTTCCTTTTTTCACAATAAAAAAAGAAAATCAATTATTTAGGTCAATTGTAAGTAGATCACTTAGGAAAAGAGTAATAACAAGAAAGTGGTGGGGGTGAAGTGTCAAAATTTATCCAATGACAAAGAGCACCTGGAGGCCTAGGTACAAGGTGAGAAGTCTACAGAGGAAGGGTCTAGTTTTAAATTTTATATCTCTATGGAAATAAAGATGAATATCGAGAGATCCAGGAGACTGACAGGGGGAAAAATTTCATTGGTAAAGGCTATGGATGGTCCCTCTACCTTGGATCTAGGGGAGGAAGTAGGTAAATTAAAAGATAAACCTAATCTTGATCAATACTTAGAGAAGGAGAGAACTGATTATTTTGAGGAGATAAATGACTCCAATTATGGTTCTACCAAGGAGGATTTCATAGATACTAGTAAAAAGGAGAACTAGATTGAAAGGGATTTGAAGGAAATTAATAAGGGTTTGAGCTCCCTTTAAAATAAAATGAAGGTGCTAACCACTATTTTCTCAAATGTCATCCACCATGTGGTTTCTTCCCTATTGATTTTACAAGACCTCTTGGAAGAAGATAAAGATATAAAAGGAAAAATTTCTAGCATGGAGGACCTTCTCAAGTTTATCAAATAAGATTGGAAAGATTTGATAAAAAATTAGTGTTTTTGTTATGGTTAATCCCTAGTTTGTTTGTTATTTCTTATTTTGCTATTATTTATCTACTATTTTTTAGTTGTTAGTGGCCTTTGGCCTATTTTTCTATCCCTTGGGATCTACACCCTCTTTTTAGACTTATAATATCAAAAACATATAATTTATATAATTGTAAATGCTCACTTCTTGAAAGAATAATTTATAAAACCTTTAATATAGATTGCAAATGATGATTACATATACCCATTACACTATTTTACTTATTACATTCTGTATATAGGAGTATATTTTCATATTCTATTAGATGCATACATAGTAGTAGTAATAGTAATACATATATTTTAAATATATCTATCTAAAAAATGTAGAGAGATACCAAATTTTAGACTCTTATTTTAGATTTTTCACATAACATACTGATTAAGATTTCATTAAATTCTTCATTAATTTATAGTTGACAAGAGTATGTAAAAATTTAAGTCATAAAATTAAGGACAAGAAAAGTAATTCCAATTACGCTATAGATTATTTAAGTCACCTCCAATTAAGTAATAAGAGTACCTTAATGTTAGGCACAAAAAAAGTATCTCCAATTACACTGGAAACTAATTATGTCACCTTAAATTACATCACTAACAATAAACCTAGATTCATGTGGCCATGAGACTTTTAAATGGCCCATGTTGTATGGCAGTGATCCTTAATTTTATTCACAAACCACATAAAATGCATAAATATTATTCTGCTCAATATGTAGAGCATGACTATGATGAATCCATGAATATTTTTCATGTTTCAACATTTACAACATTAGGGAATATAGCTTACTCTAATTTGAAACTCAGGTTGAATTAATAAATGTTTGGGTATTAGATATAAGTGCCACCAAATGTATGACATAATGATGAGAATTCAAAACATATGACATAAAGCACAAAAAAACATAATCATTCATTCATTTACACATAATGAAATAACTATTAAGAAGGTAAAATATTAGAATTTTATTGAGAAAGATGTTCTTATAGCAAATACAAGACATAAATATGTGTCTTTGCTTTGAAAATCATGTTAATACAAAGTGTATTTTTAGTGCTATGATTGAGAAAACTAAGTTACAATGCCATTTTTTGCTTATATAACTCCAAAATACACAAAAAATACTAAGAATATCCATAAAAAACACATTTAAACTATTATATAAAGTAGTGGGCCAAGCTATCTAACAACTAGTATATGATAAACATCAACTATGTCATTTTTTTCAAATATTTTAATGGCCACCATGTGAAGGTCCCTTATTTCTCTTTTAGATGGACAATTCCATATATTTTGTATTCATAAGCATATGGTATGTTACTTGTGACCTTTAAAATAATTACATTTGCATCTCTTATTTATTTCAATTTGACTCCATGTATAATAGGTAGTGAGTGAATTTTCCTAATGCCCATAATAACACCATCAAATAGATACAACACCTAGAATTTATCCCTTTCTTGGAGTTTATCAATAAATGTCTACAAAAACTAAAAAAATACACATTATATTGAGATATAAAACACATATTATATTATAAAAATAGAGTGGGGTAATGGTCACATACAGAGTTGTAAAGGAAATTCAAACTAATTTTGGGTTCTTTGAGAAGAAAATGGTGAACTGAAGAAAGGGGATTCCAAAGGTGTTAATGGAAATTTAGGATATGGCAGAGGTGAAATGAGTCAAAGGGAGAAGATTTTGGCTATCAATTCTCTTTTGAATTCTGGAGGTGGTTATGCATGAAGTTAGGATGGAAGAGTGCCCTTCTTAATGATATACTGACTTTGTTTCAATACTAGCCTAATATCAAAAGATAATCTACTTATTGTTTATGCTTGATAGGTCCCATAATTATAATCTAGGAACTCTGGAAGGAATAAAACAAAATATTGTTTCAAGACAAGGAAATGAGTCTCAAATCCCTCCAAAATAAGATTAAATCAAGTATTATGGAAATAGTTAATAGCAAATTAAACTCTATTAAGTTAAAAGAATATTTTAAGCATGAATAATGACAAAAAATTGAGATAGATAACTGAAAACTATTATATTACCTCAACTAATTCAACACAACTATGATGATTATGTTACACATTCTTATCCAGTTCATCATGATCACTATCAATATTGACAACTCTATTGACATCATGAAGGCATTTTTATTTTCCTTCTACTTTGATAAAATTGCTTTGCATGTCGTTTAACCATCATGCAAAAAAAATTGGAAAGCATTCAATATTCAAGTAAAGAATGCAAGCTATAAATTTGTCCAAAAGAACATTTTTTGGATCACTTCAATAATAAATAAACTAGGTTGGATTCTACTACGCTTAGATTTTAAGAATCTACATATTAAGAGGTATTTGTATACAAAATTTTCAAACAAGAAGAAATGAGATCAATAGACCCTCTTACCTCAGCTCAATCTATGGATTTATGCTCATTACATGCATAAATTATAGGGTTAACATAGGCAGTCAACTATGAAACATGCTAAGTGAGACCAAATATACAACTCATTACCTATTGGTAGCCTTCATTTGAGTTGACATTATCTAGAGAGGCTCCTACTAGGCATTTAACAGATGGCTATGAAATATCTATCAACGAACTAGATTTCCACTTCATCCCACTCTTAGATTTACTAAGTCAATCTAGTACTACCATATAATTGACAATGTCATCTGTACCTGATTTGCTATTACTACTTTCCACCTAAAATACAATGTCAATTTCAACATATAGTTAGTACAATAAAAATTCAAAATAAATAACACAATGTAAATTAAACTAAAAAACCATACACTTACTATAATTTTTTCTATTTTGGGCTACAACCCACCTCGATCAAATGTATATCCAACCCTCACATTATATTTTGCTCTCTTTCCTCTATTTCTCTTTGCCAAATGTTCTTTGAAATGCATACCTTATTTCAATGCCTCCCACTATTTGGGAGATAGAGTGGAGTCTAACCTCTCTTTTCCCTCCATGATTATTTTTCTATAATTATATCTAAAATTGTTCATCAAAATTATCATCTTTTACTTTTAATATTTTCTAGAGATTTGTCCACCAGTAGTCTCAAAAACATTTTCCATTTTTTGTATAACATTTTCCATATTTCATAGATCTTGCTCTGTAAAACTTGATTTACAAATATCCAAATGAGCCCTACATCTTACACCTAATTCGAAGGCCCACTTTATAACATTTAACCCAATGGGCTCATCATCTCTCAATACCTCAACCAAGAATGAATTATTTCATTTTAATTTTCTTTCTTCTGCATTCCTCTCTATAGATCTATACAAATCTTTACTCAATCTTAATATTTTATCAAAAGTAGACACATCTTCTATTAAACCATTACCAATATTATTGGCTAATTTATTAGTTCCATTAAAAGTTTTAGATGCCACAGGTGCATTTTGAGGCACAACAGATGCAAGTGGTCTCTCTTCATGACTTTCATTAACTATAACTTCATGCTCCTTGGCCACATCAAGTGTGGCATGAGTAGGTAGATCAATACCAGTATCTACATGTTTCACTTTAAACACATCTTTTAATGTTGAATAAATCATCTGTAGACCTATTTTTCCTTTGATATAATTTTTTTCAATAATCTCTCTTAGACTTTGTGCTAAGAGATCATCACAATGTTGCACATCACCATGTGCTATATCAGGCTACACATCATCATGTGCTATATTAGGTTGCACATCACCATGTGCCATATCCAGCTACACATTACCATATGCTATATCAAGATGTACATCATCACAATTATTATTTTTATCAATTTCATTTATTGAATCAAAAATTCATTGGCTTCTATGAGATGGTGGCACTGTATCTTTTATTTTTGTTTTTTATTCATATTTTTTTGTCTATAAAATAAAAAAAATTATATTATGTCTTATTTACATAAAAATCTTGCCTATAAAATTTTATTAAACACTATTAAAAAAAGAATATACTACTTAGTGGATTTATAAGTTGCCTATTTGTCAAACCAAGACATGATAAATATTCATTATTCTTGGCCACTTTTTCTCTATGAAAGCAATCATAATCTATCAATGAAATTTAACCATTATAATCACTATCATTGACTAATTTATGCCTTATAGTCCTTTTCCTCATTTCTTGAAGTCTAAATAAATAATAATGTATAAATGAATAACTTGAATTAGTAAAAATTTATTGAGTTCATAAGTTAAAATGCAAACTTAAAATGGAATTCAATTTATATATTAAGAAGAATTTACATTGAAAAACTAAGAAGATGTTTACAATTATAGGTATTAGACTATTAATATGACTATCCCTTATTTCAACTATATATTGACACTTATGAATCTTGATCACTCCTATCTGCATCTACTTGATTTTCTTCCTCATCCTCATCTATGACATGTAATACATTCTCTCTCCCAATCTCTTCATTGGTAATCAAAATATCTTCTTAAAACATTCCTTCATCATCTTCATCCACTTCTTTGAATGTTTCTTGTAAATTAACATATTGCCCATCAAGCATTATATCAACAACTTCTATGAATTTTCATTTGGAATGAGACTCTATTTTAATGACATACAACTATCCTGGACTTATTACATCATCAATTAGAAATGATTAGTTTATTTAAAGAGGGGAAATATATGGCTCATTCATCTCTGATAAAAATTATCCTATATTTATGCGTATAAATCCATATTCATTAAATTATATTATAGTGGTTGGATCTACTTATATTTTAATAATATAAGAATATTTTCATCAAAATCCATTTGAATAATTTATTAGATGACTCCAACATAAAATTTCTTCTTAGTTTCATGAAGAAATTAAGCACTAAAAACATAATCACAATTTGTCTTTCCTTTGTCTTTTTCTTCCACTCTTAAATGACTACCATAGGCCCATATTTCACTAAAACACATAGCCCATAAATGTGGGGATTATGAAATATCACTTTCCTCCCTTGTTATATCTTGACCTTCTTCTTTTTCATCAGTGACTAGATTAGCAATCTATTCTTCAAATTTTGTAAAGGAATCACCTCCAATCAAATCATGATGTCTGTGATTTTAAGGTCGATGTTGCATCCAAGCTTGATTCTCTTATTCATATTTTCTAAATATAATATTAACATACAAATAGTAAGATTAATAATATAAATTTGTAAATGCAATTGATTAAATAAACTATTGTGTATTTTTTTTACCTAAGCCACTTATCAAATCAACATGTGTTATGAAGAATATAGGCATGTATCACACTTAGTTTTTGATGTGATAACTTGAAGTAACATCCATCGCCTCCTAATACTTCATCTACAACTCTCTCATCTTTGTCATCATCCCATACACATTGATTAACATTTTAAAAATCCTTCATATATTCTATGCAAAATCCCATGGCCTCTTGCATTAAATATCCCTTAGGCATGCTGCTTTCTAATTTTTCCCTAGTACAAATAATTTTTTTCAAAACCTTCATATATTGTTCTGTAAGATACATCCATCTCATTCTTACTAGACCATAATGCTCTAGTTTATATTCTAGATGTATCAAAAGATGCATAGAAATGTTAAAGATTATTGGTGGAAATTCTCATTTCAATAGGCAAAGGAATTCAACAACCTCCTCCCTTAAACTATCAAAGTTCAAAGGATCTAATACATGTAAACTCATTCTCTTTAATATTAGGCCCAACCTTATAATTGCCAATCTTGGCCCCTTTTATAAACTTGATATATTTATCACAATAGGTAAAATATTCTCAATTATGACATAATAGTCATGAGTCTTGAGGCCTCTTAAGACATTAATATTAGTTTGGCTTCTAATACTACTACTTACATAACCAGGGGGAAAGTGAGTCTGAGACATTAACTATAAGAATTATGCACATTGTTCTTTTGTCTAGACATAATGAGCACTAGGTTTTATATATTTTTCATAATCACATTTTTTAACCCAAATATTTTGATGAATATTTAGTTGTCTAAAGTATTCACATGATGAAATATTATCAAAATCACTAAAAAGAGTTTCTATAATAGTATAGGCTATATATTTTTAGTATGTATAAAGTCAATAGTATGCCTAATGGCTATATCCTTAAAGTATGGCAACTTATATAATATTCATAACTATTTTATACTTATTTCATTACATGGATCATATATACTACTATAAATCCCATCATTTTTAATAAATGCCATTTTTTTTAATCCATTCTCAATAATATAATCACCCGTTATTAATAATGGTGCTTCATGATTCTCTTCTTGACCATTGAAACATGTTTTTTATTGATGATATAGATGATCCATTTTAAGCTCAGCATGATGTCCACAATAAATACACTTACAAAAAATTCTTGAGTGCCTCACAAAATCCTTAAAGTTTCAAGGACATCCATGGTATCCATGAATAGTGAGACCAAAAAATGTGCCATATGTAGGAAGATTATGAATCATAAATGATAAGGAAGATTTTAAAGTGAATTTGATTGAATGACCATCCCTTAAAGATTGAATTACTTCACTTACTTTCCATAATTCCATTAGCTCATCATATAATGGCTCTAGATAAGCATCAATTGTATCTAAAGTCACACTTTTCTCTCCTAGTATAATCAATGATAGCATTAAGAAAAATTATTTAGTTGCTAACCATGGAGGCAAGTTATAATTTATTAAAAACACTAGCCAAGTTGACCATTTATTACTTTGATTTGACAATGGGTTCATCCCACGTAGAGCCAAACCCAACCTTATATTACAAGGATTATATGAAAAATTAGGACATCTATTATCAAATTTTGTCCATGTCTTATAATCAAAAACATGTTATTATTTTTTATAAGTGCTCTTATTCTGGGCATGCCATTCAATAAGTTAAACAATGTATATACACCTATACATTTAGAGTAATCATGGGATTATTAAAAAGTAATGAAGAACCTTTCTAAGAACCTCAACTAATTTTAAACATTATCTATACCTGACTTCATGACATTTTAGACATTCACTCTCACTTACAAGATTATTAAAAAATAATACATAACCATTCACACATGTGTGGATGTTTTCATACCCTAAGCCTATATTAGTGATTTAATTTTTACATTAAATTTATTTTGTTGGCAATGTGGATTCAGGTGGTAAAAATAAACTTGATAATGCCAATAACTAATCTACACTCTAATTTGTCCAACCAAACACCATTTGCAAGTTAATAATTTGAAGGATTGTTGTCAAATGACTTAAATTAAAATTACATATATAGGATTTAAAGCATCCTCCATAAAATTTTCTCAATCATCATTTAAATCCTTAGTTAACATTATATCAACTTCAAACCCTTCATCTAATATTGCTACCTCTTCATCTATGTTTGGTGCCACTTGATCTATGTTTGTTGCCTTTTCATCTTTCACACTCTAAAATTATATCATATATTTATAATAATTTTAATCCCAAGGTCTTATACCACTATGATCATATCTTATCATATGTTATTAAATCAAATTCTTTTTTCTCATCTTTCTACCAAAATAGTCATTACACGGGCATGGATATTTGTCCAAGTCCCTCTCATCAGCTACTCTCTCATAATATGCTGATCCATAATCAACCTTCGACATTGATCCATGTGTAATGTTCTACACATAGAAACACAAATATTTTGGAGAAAAAAATGACAAACCAAAAGTTCAAGATTTTTTGAAAATATTGAGAAATAATCAAATTTTTAAAAAAAATTAAAAAATTGTAGACTAAGACAAAAAATGTTTTTTTAATTCAAAGGCATTTTTATAGAAATAGAGTTATAGAGAGTAAATAAAATAGAGAGTGTAACTAATAAATTATAAAAAATAGTTTTTTTTAGTTTATATTCAAATTGTTGATTACATTGCATTGCACATTTTTCAAACTCAAAGCATTACTTTACATTGCATAACTAATAACTAGATGCTGATAGATGACAACATTTCAATTATAATATATTTTTTACAAAGTCAACTTAAGTAGCTATGTAATTAATTCACATTACATAACTAATAACTAGAAACAACTACCAATTTCATTTACTTGTCATGGCATTCCATGAGACCACATTTCTTTGAGGCATTTTTTCAAATAGTTCACTACTTTGTCTATGCTACCAAAATTTTCATACATGTCTACCAAAGCATTTTATCAAGTAGTTCACTACCTTGTTTCTATGGCAGAAAGCCTAAAACAAGTGCTTTCAAACAAGCTATGAATGCTTCAAAAAAATCTATCAAAGCATAATAGTAAGTAATAATATAGACAAGGTAATGAACTGGTTGAAAAAATACCTTAAAAAAATGTGGTTTCATGGTGATGAAATTCCATGAAAATCCATAAAAATTTCCTTGTCATGATATTCATCATGGCATTCCACCATCATGAGACCATATTTATTTGAGGCATTATTTCCAAACTTTATAAAATTCATCCTAGGAGTTCATATTCCTTTTAAAATTATTTTAGGAGTCAATCATAAGCATCTCATATAATGTCCATGTGAAAGACATTTGTATTTTGATCATTGATATGTTTTTTGTCTCTTACTACAAACTTGCAGTACATTAAAATAGCTTTAACAGGTGTGTGAGAACCAAAAGAAGTGAAAATATAGTTACCACTTCCCTGCATCATGTAAGAACTTCACTTGTAGTGTTGTGGTATATAGAGACTAGTTATCATGACCCTGTAGAGGTCTCAAAAGTAATTGGTAGGATGGTGGTAAGAGTTTGAGTAGCATATAATATTTCATTGTAACCCCATGACAAATAAAATACTAATTTTTGGTGATGTGATAAGAGCAAATAGTAAAGATTCACCATAGCCCCATGGTGGATAAGAAGATAAATGGTAGTATGGTGGTAAGGGATAAGCTGATAGATAACACATATTGTAGCCCCATGATAGTTTAGAGAAGATCTGTGGGCTAGAGGTAAGCGGTAAAAGTTATATAAAGTATATCTCATGCTCCCATGATAATTTTATACACAATTATCTTTTATTTTGATATATTGAAAGATTGCTTATTTTAATTTAAAAAAAATATATTTAATCTATTTTACAATCTCATATATTATCCATGAACTTATCGATCCACTTGATATTGAATTGATTAATATTTTTATATCAACTTTAATTATTAAATTTTTCCATCCCTTCAACACTACTAAATACATCCCCTTTAGGAGTGCCACGTTGTGTCCACACAATTATTTTTATCATTATGAATATCCAATGAGCATACAAGATAAGGTTGACCTTGGTGGTCCCTCAAGATTCCTCTACTACCTACTATTATTAAATTACCTTATTTGATACAATTTTATTTTTTAGTTAATACATGATCTTTTTTTGCCTTAAAAATAATAATAATTTCATATTTAAAAATAGGAATTGGGATAATATCATATGCATCTAAAAGCGTACCATAGGGATGAAATACATGGATATAACTGTTAGAAAAACCCAAATATAGAAAGAGTTGAAGTATAAGGCACTCAAAGAAAAAAAACCAATATAAAAAAATCTTTGTCAAGTAGACAAGAAAGATGTTAAAGGTAAATAAGTATCTTTACCACATTAACCTCATCAAACTAAGTGTTAGAGTGAGCATTCACATTCATTCATAGAGTTAAGTTTGATTTAGAGTGTTTTTTTTATAATCATTGTATTGTTTTCATTGTATATACGAATAATATTTTGTTGTCTATTTATTTAGACAATCCACTTATAATCTAATTGATTAAAACAATCAAATGATTATTGTGAAACCAAATCATTAGCTTATTTAGCATCCCATATCATGTCCATGTGAAATACATTTATATTTTTATCATTAATATGTTTTTTTGTCTCTTACTACATCCCCACAGTACATTAAAATATATTTGGTGGGTGTGCAAGAACCAAAAGAAGTGAAAACATAGTTATCGCTTCCCCATAACATGAAATAACTTCACTTACAGTGTTGTGGTATATAGAGACTGGTTATCATGGCATCGTAGAGGTTTGAAAGGTAATTAGAGAGTTGGTGACAATATTTTGAGTAGTATATAATATTTCATTGCAACCTCATGACAAATAAAATGTTGACCTATGGTGATGTAGTAAGAGAAAATAGTAAAGGTTCACCATAGTGACATAGAAAATAAGAAGATAAATGATATTATGGTGGTAAGGGCAGACTATTATTTTAATAAATATGATGTATATATGGTAAGGTGGATTAATGTTACTATAACTTTATATGAGTTGGATGGATGACCTTTGATTGGAATTTTATGAAATGAACTTGGAAACTATATTTAATTGGGGATTAGTGGATTGGGTGGGGTCAATTTAGGTATTTTAAAATGGTTCCCTCAATTTTATTTATATTTATATATGTATAATTAATTTTTTAAATTGAATGATAGTAGTATTGTGGTTGATTTTTAAATGTGAAGACCACCTTTTTAAGTTTAATGATAGTTATTATGTTATTTTACATTTTTGGTATAATAGCATATAATCTCATAATGTTTTGTAACCTTAAATTATGATCATTTGTCATCTATTAAAATTATCAAATTTGAATTCAAAGTCACTTATAAATAGATAAGTGTTGTAACTCATTTCACACATAAGTATTATCAATTAAACACTTAAATTTGAACACATTCATAATATATGAGACACATATTTTGTTATTTCAATATTCTCATCAATTTTATTATTCTATCACATAGTGTCTCACTATTAAAGGGTTAGTAAATGGACATTATCCACCCAAACCCTAATATACATAGTTAGAGATATTAACTCTCTAAATTCCACAGTCTAGATTTTTCATATATTTTCCTTGACACTCTAGGTCAAAAATTTAATTATACAAGGTACATATGAATTGCAATGAATGAATTATCTACTTGAAAACCCTATTAAGAGCATTTTTTATGATCATGTAAGCCATATCCTACCAAATCCAAATGTTAGAGCAACAATAATCACACATTTCTAGGGTCAAAATTTTTACATAAATTTTATGTAACACTATACAATATATGTTATTTCTATCTATTTTCATATTTTAGAAAAGGTCTTGTGGGATAGAAATAAGTAGTACAAGTTATATAAAGTATGTCTTGCACTCCCACCATAATCAAATATAATTCTTGTGGTGATACAGTAAATAGTGAAGGGATGTCAAAAGATCCCATAATGGTTAGATCAAAGGTTGGCAGTAATGTGGTATGAGGTATAATGGGTAACATGTATCCCACCATACCTTGATGATGTGTATCAAGGCTTGTGGGGTAGTGGTAAGTAGTGAAAGATGTGATATAACCATCTAAAAGATCTTGTATTCCTATGATAGATATAAATAGGTCTTACAATGATGTGGTAAAGTATTAAATGCTAAAATGACTATATCACCACCCCATAGTGGTTATCATTGATACCTATGATTGAAGTGCCTTCCTAGACATTGGATTAGACCAAATCAATGTTCTATGTTTGAAAGACTTGAATGCTATGATTTATCAATTTCATGGCATGAACCATAGTAATTGTGATATGACCAGTTTTAGAGTAGAATAAAATTTGGAATTTATTTGTATTTCATCACAAAAGCAAATTTAGTGGTGATTATAGATGATGAATTTAAGATCTATGTACATACTTCATCCATCTTCTAATTAGGTAATTATACCTAATCACTCTCTTCATAAAAGTTGGTATTTAGTTTGTGATTTATTTTTAACTGGTTTGGTAGAGCAAGTGACTATCGAAACCTTAGTTCATAAAAACATCAAACTATGGCACTTAACAAATTTGAGTTTTCAAGTAAGAGAATTTAACCCCTTGTTCCCAATAAGTGGTCCCTTTAATAGTCACTCTTGGACATTTTTATAAATTATATTGACAAAGGGTATAAGAAACTATTCAAGGATGTAACATAGGGGTGTCAGGATGCTAGAGTCCCTATCTCAGGAGGGAACCTTTTTTAGTATTTTTGTGAAAAGTAAGATGGACAAGGATTGGTTGCAAACCCATGGAATTTAAATTTGGCTAAGCTTATGGTGCCAAATGTATTCATTGATGTGGATTTGATTAAGATATTGGAATAACACTATCATCCAACCACCAAAACTACCAGGTTGCCAAATAGGTCACCATTAGTGGCTATGGACAAAAAATATATCATTGATTGCTTCATGCTCAACAAGAAAGCCCTCATAAAAGTTGACTTGAATAAGAGTTAACAATAATATACTAGTCTAATAAATACACATAAGAGTGATGAGTTGCCCATGTACATGAGCAAAAGGGCCAATAATAAAAGGATTTGAATCCCAACCACTATAGTTGAGCCTTTTCCAGTTGATGACTTTGTTGTGTATTTCAAAAGGACATATATTTCTTTGTGTCAAGTGTTAGGAATTTATGCCCAAGATATAATGATAGTTGGTATGATGATGATGGCCATGAGAATGCAAGACCCAAAGGTTAATGTTGAGTATAATTTTGTATCATTTATTGAGAAGAAATTGTATGATGGATTTTTGCAAATAAGTGAGAACAAGACACTTATAGATTTCAAATATTATTCTTTTTTGTGTCATTTAATTTTGTATCAGAATAGAAGGAATTGATCTAATAAGATGGACTTGAGCATGATTGATCAAAAGAGATAGAGATTACCTATATAGTGCTAGTGTTACAAATGGGACACTCATTGTTAGAACTATAACTATGTTATTTTCCATGATAATTTATCAATCATAATAATGAATTACCTTGGTATCCTTTTTCTTAGATTGACCAAAAATATCAAAGAAATGTTGAGGCCTCTTACTCATAGGCTAGAATAGGGTCACAAACATAACTTTTTTAATTGGTATTTCTTACCTGACCATACTATAATCAGAGTATATGGGTTACTAAACCACCCCATGTGTTGTCAAAATTTGTGCCAAATAGAATTGATTTTACTAAATTCATGTGGTATATGCTTTAGATGGAGAAAGATGTGATGAAATACAAAAGAAGGGCACATTTCTTCTAGATTCCACTATGTTTGGTGGATGTTACATTGGTGTAGATACCTTAGAGGAGTTACAAGCCTATTTGAAGGCCAAATATTCTTTGAAATTAGGGATAGAAAGGGTTTTGATCTAGAGAGTCACATAAACTTTGTTAGACAAGTCATCCTTACCAAGATGGGAATATCCCATCAAATAAATTTTGATGATGTGATAAAAAATTGTGTCAATTTTTAAGAGGTATATATAAGAAAATAAAATAAGAAATTTTGAAGAAGATTGAGGGTGAAAAAAGAAAACAAAACCCTAATTTTTTAGGATTTTTTGTTGAAGAGAAATAACGTTTGAAAAGAATAGATTTGAGAATTGATAATTTTGAAAAAATATATGGTAAGTTTGATAAGCAACTTATAAAGGATACCAACCTCCTTATTAAAAAGTCAATAGGAGTTATAATTCAAGAAATTGGTCTAGATGCAATGTTAGTTCAAGATCCAACTATTATTAATTTACCACCTACCAAAAGGCAAAATAATGATGATGTTTCTCTACTAGTTCCATATGAAATGACTGAAAGAGTTGGTGACTCTAAGGAGGTGGCTAGTAATTTGAGGCATATGAGAGAGGAAGAAGAAGTTGATCAACCCCTTGTTGTTTAATAAACATAAGCACACAAACTAAAAGCAAGAATGGATGAGAAAACACAAGGTGAGCTTGAACTACAAGAAAATGAAAGGGTTGTGGCTTTTATAAGGTTCATCGAGGATGATGATTTCATAAATACACTAGAAATCAAAGATTTCTGGCTCAAAATGAAGAAATAATTTGAAGAAAAGGTGTAAATAAATAAAATGTGTGCTAATGAATCTTAGCATGATCAAATTGTGCGATAGACTTTGAAGGATTTAAAAATTAATGAATTAAATGTCATCCTTGATGAGGCTAGACAAATGGTTTTGAAGAGTAATATGCTAATCATCCCTACCATTTGATTAAATAAAATGTTTTATTGGACCAAGTGAGAAATCAAGATGACCCTATGATGGTTTTTGAGTTTGATTATGAGGATAGTGTCAGTGGTTATGGGTTTAAACCAAAGATAGAGACTCTAGCAATACGGGCCACACAGAAGAACACCAATAAGCCAAGATTGCTTGATGTAGTCTAGGAGTTGAGGGGAACAACTATGGTGAAAACATTATAGGATACATCAGTGCTTGAAACTAACACCCTTACTATGTACTTTGTAATGTTCACACAAGCTACTATCAAGAAAATGGAGCAAAGATTTCTCGACTATGAACAAACTCAAATTAAGATGAATGATGAAGTGAATAGGCTATATTTGGAAATTATCAAACTAAATCAATAGTTTAAGGGTGTTGATTCTCAAAGCCAAGGAATTGTACTATACCAAGTCCCTATTCCACAAATAAGTAGTGATAATACAGTTCCATTTAATCAGTTGAATGTATTGAAGTTGAATTTAGAGAAAGAAATTGAAGATTTGAAAAAGCAAAATGAGAAGACAAAGGATGAGACCAAATTGAAAATCCTTGAGGTTTTTGAGAATATTTTGGAATATAGAGTAAAATTGGTTGTTAGTAGGTTAGGATATGTGCATGAATGCTATTCTTCCTTATCTCAGGCCATTGATCAGTTGAAGGTCAATCTTTTTATTTTGGATCCAATATACATGAAATGACAACCTGTACACTATACATTTATAGCCTTGTATAAAGTTATACAACGAGATATAGGTGCTCTATCCTCACTCAAGCCAATAGAGAAGATAATGAAAATGATCTTGGATGAATTTTAGTATGTGAATAGTGAAAGCTAAAAAATGTAGGCAAAGATTGATTATTTTGATACCTTCAAACACTAGTTTATTCCTTCCATTTTGATAGAAGATAAAAAGATCAAAGGTTTTGATGGATGGAAAAGTGATTATGGTTAAATAGTTTCTCAGTTCATTGATTTCTTGAAAAAATATCAAAACATAAATATTCTCAGTTTCAATGTCATTTTGGATAGAGTAATTGCTCTAGATCCTAGATATACAAAGTTCATCATTGATATCAAAGTGCTACTGGATAAACGATGAAAAGATCACTAGGCCAACCTACTCTAGATCCAAAAATATAAGTGGCCTAATTATTTCATTGTGCACCAATGGGAGAATCAGTATTTGATAACTAAATAATAAGCAAGCCAAGTATGCAGAGGAACAATGAGCATCAAACTAGCATCAACATGGCAACAACAAATCTTATACATCCTCTTGTTTTGTATTTTTCTTATTTTTATGCTTTCCAATATGTATTCAAAATATATTTGGTAGTTTTTTTAAGACTTGTCAACAAGTATATGTTGTAATAATTCATATTAATGGGTGGGTATATGAAAATTCATTTTTTGGAATGTGAAAGGTTTGAAGCTTATAGCTTCCTTCACCCCTATAAGAAAGAAATTGAGACCTTGGGAAAGATCTCTAGGAATTTGATTTTGGAAAAATATATTGCAAGGCCTGATCTTCAAAGATATATCAATAAAATCAAAGCACATTTATCTAGTGCCATATATCTAGTTCTCAATTGCTTGTTGAATATTCATGTTATACTTTATCTGGTTGTCTCCATGTTTGTTTCTCCTTGTTATTTAAATTAAGATATCAAGTATATGTTTAGTTATTCAAAAAACATTTGATATTTTTGGGTGGTTTATCTAATTAGGTTTCCTCAAGTAGGGATTACTTTCCATTGATTATATCTTTTTAATTTGGAGGATTCAATTTGGATAATTAAGAAGAGCTAGGCAATAATAATCTTGCATGTTTATACCAGTCATAGACAATCCCATGCCAAGTAATTTGAGTTATGGATAGATAAAAATAAAAAATTATTCTATGAACAAAACTTTGTTACCCAATTATTGAGAAAGGTACTGATCAATTATTTTCCAGAATCATTTCCTTGTATCATATTCAAAAATTCTAATTTTAATTTTCTATTGTGTAGGAGTAGGAGTAATAGTAGAATAGAAAATTAAAAAAATTCTAATTCAAATCATATGCTAGTAATATTAGAATTGGATGATTCAATTAATAAAATTACATAAATCCCTTAATCTACTTTGAAATCACCAACAAATTTGATGAGTAATTAATCATAGGTAAATATCAAGTAGCACCCACCCTGGCAAAGTAGAGCCTAAAGTGTAGAGAATCCTAACCACTTGGATTGATTCTCTCAATTAGCCAAATTGGTTGGATAACCTAATCATAAATTTTGGAATCCTTTTAAGGTTTTACATACTAAAAATTTGAGAACCAATAAAAGGATTTGGAAATTTTAAGAAAGGCAACTCATATAGATCTATGTGATGCCCATGCATTTATCAAGATGGGTGAGTTATTAATATTGTCATACCCCAATGCAACCTTAGGTTTTATTAAGATTCCAAAGTCTCTTATAAAGAAGAGTAGAGAATAATTACCCATTGAATTATTAAACAACATTGGGGTCCTTCATTTTGAGCATGATGAACTAGATTTGGCTCAACAAACTTTTATGGAGGGATTAAGAAATGATGTTTTGCCTCTACATAAAGCTTTGTAGTCAATTTTGTGCATTTTTTACTTGTAGGATTCTCATAGTTAGTGAAAAAGGTAGTGTTTATAAATTAATGGAAAAGATGTGTAGAGCCTTTGAATTATACCCATAGTGTGTAATGGAATTAAATCATTTAGCAAACCCTTTTTTCTTCACAGGGAAGCATTTCTTATGGAATAGTTGACTAAGATATCTCTTGTTTCAAATGAATACCCTCTCATAAAATCTCATTAATATTATAATATTACATGATCTTATCATAGTAAAGGTGATTATGACACCACTAAAAAATGCTACATGGCATCAATCAAGGAAATCCAGAGGCCATAGGATTTTGGGGACAAGTTCAATTGAAGTTGAGAGATGTTAAGAGTTCTCTCTCAAATTTTGAAAAGGTTCTAAAGGTCCACCCAGAGAATTGTAAGATATTAAAATTTATAGGCCATATATATGCTCAGTAAGGGTAGGTAGAGAAGGCTTTAGAAATTTTAAGAAAAGCAACTTACATAGATACACGTGATGCCCATACATTTATCAAGATGGGTGAGTTATTAATATCATCAGACCTTAGTGTAACCTTAGATTCTTTTAAGACAACAAAGTATATTTTGAAGAAAAGAAGAGAAGAAGTACCCATTGATTTTTTTAACAACATTAGGGTTATTCTTGTTGAGCATGATGAAATAGAGTTGGCTTAAAAAAATTTATGGAGGCATTAGGAAATGGCATTTGGGTTGAATTCATAAATAAAATCCCTAGTGCCAATTTTGAAATTTTCTATGCACTTATAGGATATGTAATTATTGAAATGACTAGAATAAGGTGGTGTTTCACTTGATTTACAAGTTCAATTCCCATATGCTCCAAAATTTGTAGAGAAAACTAATAAAAAAATAGTCCCCTAAACCCTAAACTACCTGTATGGTTTTGGTACTCAGTTGCCTATGTAACTACTATAAGTTGCCAATCAAAAAGATATATATTTTGTGTTTAATGTAATGAGGGTTTTAAATTACCTCTAAATTTTCTATAGAGAGCATCCCCAAATCTGACTTCACTACAGAAGGTCTCACCAACTTCAAATTATTTGCAATAAACTTCGAATTCCTTACCCATCTTTTCAAAAGTCTCTAGGTCCTCTCCAAATAAGCTTTATCACCCATGTAAGTAGTTGCTATAACCTAAAACACCTCAATATAAGGATAATTACCAATTAATGAAATGAGGAAATATTCAATGAATAATGAATCACATGTAATACACTCCCCCCATAATTTTTTTTAAAATTTCATCTAATTCTTATTTTTGTGTGTGACCATTTAGTCATTTTTATTTGTATGACTAAATGATTTTTTAGTCAATGACCAAATTAGTCATTTATTTACTCATTCATATCTGAGTTGTAAAAAATTAGTAGAATTTAGAAATTTTTAGTTGTTGTGACTAGAAGTTTTAGTCATGTATTCATTTATTTTCCAAATTCTACTAATGCATTTTAGAGTAATCTTGATTCTTAACAATTGTTCATAAACCTCTATATTTATTGATAATACTAGACACCATGATATGGGATTAAACCAACCTCTTCAACCCTCTTATTAAACATTCTAATCTATGACACATCTCCACCAAGATATCATGTTGATTTTGGGGCAATTTTAAGCTTGAAAATCAATTTTGAGAGAGTTTTGAGCTATCTTAACATAATTCAAGCATATTTTGAATTAATAAAAGATGGAAAATGTCTAACAAACATACATAAAGCTGAAAAATCTATGAATAATCCTTTCCCCACATGGAAATCAATAAAAATCTGATCTTTTTCCTTTAAAAATGTATGAAAATTGCCCCTACATCATTGCATATGAGTTGGAGCACCAAAAGGTATTTAGAGCTACTATAGATGCATGAATGACATATAAAAATCCTTGATTTAAGGATTGAAACTTATTTATCACCTCAACATAAGCACTATCCTTTATTTATCTAATGTTTTCCTTTAATTTACTTCACCCATGCCTTGGCATGCTTTAAAAGTTTGAGATGGTCAACCAATAAGTGGTTATGATGACCAAAAATCAACTATCTATATGGAATACATGCATGGAAGATAATTAAAAAAAAAACCTTAATTTTGTCAAAAATACCTTAAATTTTGTAAGAGTCTTAAAGCATGCTAAGTAGGCACAATAAATACTTAATTTTTGCAATTAGCCTCCTAGACTAAGGAAAAATCTCAATATGTACTCAATATGAATTTAATAGGCATATTTACACTAATTAAAGGATGAAAATTATGATTAAAGACCTTATGGACTTTAACTTACTCAATGATGGAAATAATGGTGACTGAAAAGGTCAACATTCTTGGTGACCTCCGTAAATTTACTTGCCTACTAAGTAAAAGACCAACTACCTTATGAAGTCTAATGGGCATGGAGTCATGAAAATCATCACCAAATATGATATAGACATGATAAAAATTGTTTTACCTTCCTCATATAAAAATAAAACTAAACAATGATTCCTTAAAGTAATAACAACTTATGTAAGAGAAGTGAGGGTATTAAAAACTACTACAACTACCAATCGAACATGTGTATAACAACACTTGGATGAAAGTGAAATATAATACGAATATGTAAAATATGAAATTTTAACTCAATAAAATTTATTGGGAAATATCTAATTGATTGGTATTGGTAGATATTCCTCATTCAATTTTGACAATAGAAAAGCATCATGTGATTTACAACTGAAAATGACATAAGGAACACTCCATATTATGTCAAATTTGGTGTGCTTATCTGGGTTTAATCTATCATCATCACATTTGAGGATAAGTTCTCCTTGAAAATTTATTTCCACTAATTTATTATAAAAATAAATTTTCACTTAGGCTTAATGAATTTCCATTGTGTTTATGGCTTAATCTCTTAGATCCTCCAACTCCATCAGATCTGCATATCTTGCTTCCATGCCTCCTTCCATCATCTCAAGCTGGTTTATGAGCTCTAAAGATTATAAATCAAGGGATATTGGTAATCTCACCTCTCTATCATAGACAATCTTGTAAGGTGAGTTTCCATTTAGGAATAATCCTATCATCCCATAAGGTTGATTTCAACTTTCTATGATATGCCCTCAGATTCTCCTCCAGAGTTATTTTGATGATATTTAGAAGGTTATTTTTTGTAGATTCATAAAGTACATTAAATAAAGGGTAGTAATTTGAATATTTACTCAATTTAATTCCATTTATTATATCCCATTTTGTTATTTTGGTTCCAAGAAATTATGGGAGCTGACTGCATAACAATGGGCCAATTTAGTATTGTTGGGGGTGGATGACTACGTAACATAGGGATGATTTAGTTTGAAACAAAGAAATGGTCAACATAGTACCTTATGGATAATGTAGTATGTAATATGTAGTTGATTATGTTTGGAATAATGGGTTGAATGTGTAGCAAAAGGCTGATGTAGTATGGCAAAAAGGTGACATGGCTGATTTAGTATTAAATAGGTTGATTATGTATGAAAAGGGAAAAATAATATAAACAAGATAATTTAGTTAATTTTTTTTTAGTATATTAAAAAATATATTTTATAATTATGACATTAATATATAATACATTATTTGTTGGTTGATATTTTATAGAGGTCATGAATATTTTGGCACCTAGTAGATGCATCCTGGCTACCAAATTTGTTAGAGTGTTTATTAGATGTGGATTGAGCTTGACTGGTTACATTGGGGTTGAGAAGAATCATGGATATGAGGAGGATAATAATGAGTGCTGATCTTGTTGTCATGTTCTTATGAGCATGGGAATGACATATTAACACTTTATGATGGGAGGTAGAGGGGGACACAATAGAGGTGTGAATCACCTTAGAGGATGTCCATGCCTTACTTAGAATTCCTATTATTGGGACTATAGTTATATGTGATACATCAAAGGAAAAGGATGAGAGATGAGCCCTAGCTTGATGGGTGATAGAATTGGATATGATATATCTTGGTTTATGTGTTAGCTTGTTTAATGTTTATATCTCAACCATTGCAAATGCCAATAAGGCCTTGATAGGACTTATGATAACATAAGTATTATGTTATAATTTATATGGGAAGGTACCACTATACATGATAGCCTTATATTAGGGTAAATTATATGATCTTGGTTCTATCATTTGGGTATATCTCATGCATGATATGTATGGGATGCTAACCTGGGGGTAGAAGATGATGTGCCCCATTATTTTACTTAGCACGTGTATTTATGTGAGATTACATATGTATCAAGCATACGGGTTACCCCATATGATTGATGATAGGTTACCTCAAGTTATATGGTGGAATCAAGATCATGTAATGCATGCCATGTCCTATTTTCTAGATTTATAGTCTATTACATAAAGGTAGATAGTGTGGTAGCTATATATTGACATTGATTCCATATGGCCATCTTGGGTGATTATTATGACTAGTTTGGTGTATGTTCAATTCACAGGCCATTATACATCATGGGTGGATCCACATCTAGTAGATCATATACCTAGGTAGTTGGGCTTACCACATCTAGAGGTCCCTCTAGTAGTGCCTACATATTGGGAATGACATCTTAGAAAGATGAGAAGGACAGGAGGCATATGGGTACCTATCGAGATACTTGTGATTAGGCCTTTGGTAGGTGAGACCATAGATAGGGTAGGTTTGGTATTAGGAGGCAATGAGGACTGATGCTAAGGATGTTATAGATGTGGATGCTTTAGGTGAGAATGTAGGATCAAAACCAAAATAAGAGTGACAATGGCTACCTAAATCTCATTGGAGATGGAGGAACCATCTATGAGAGGAGATACAAGCACAAATAGTCATACAGGGTGATCCTACAATGGCTATAGGACACTATTGGTCAATAGAGAGGCCACTAAGGAGGGGATCATGAGAGGATCAAGTAGTGATTACTAATTTTATACCTATGCAAAGGTAGTAAATAGAGGAGGTGCTTAGTGGGTGAGTAAATAGGGAGACCATGGTCAATGATATCAACACTAGTGAGAAATGTTTTGATTTGTTAAGTTTTTGACATAGATCACTAGTTTCATTATCATTTATGTATTTAATAATAGATATATAGATTGAGATATATACATATGGGATATAATTTATATGTGGTTTCTATTTTATAAGTACTACATCAAAGGAGATCATATGGGTAGCTATGATTGTGGCTACACACCATGATATCTTGGATGGGGTGCTATCACATTATGATCTATCCATTTTGGTTGATCTTATGGTACCATCTACCCTAGATTATGATATATAATTTAGACTAGTGGGGGAGGTTGCTTGATAACTATAAGCACAAGGAGATGGTTCACATGCACCTACATGGGTAGGAGAGGGAGCGACTCAATCTTGGTAGGCCTTAACATAGGAGTGAGATGTTAATATTGTGACCTCTGTAGCACTTGGATACATGCAAGACTAGGTGGCCAACCTATAGGGTCATATTGATGGCTTGAGATCCCAAAATACCTCATTATAATGAACCACTTAGAGGGGTCAATCACATGCATCCATGGGTAGCGTGGTTAGGCCATAGGATAGGCATGATGGAGCACAAGCTTATAGATATAGATATTGTATTTTGTACTTGTATTATATAAAACTTATATATATATATATATATATATATATATATATATATATGATTTGTATTTGTATGTGGATGGATGTATGGATATATTTCCTTTTTAGCACATGTATTTTACTTTTGTTATATATGATATGGGAAATATGAGATATATGTTTTCTTTTCTAGCATTATGTGATACACATGCATGGTTAAAAACAAAATAAAGAATATTTATAATAATTTGTACTTATACCCTAAAGTGGAGTGGAGAAAATTTTCTCCAAAAATATTCTTTTTATATTTCAAATAAATTGGAATGTTTCAAACCATTTGGGCATAGATAATTTTTAATGAATTGGGATATTTCACATAATTTGGAATTATACCCACTAAAGTGGACTGGATAAAATTTCCTCTAAAAATATTTTTTCTATTTCTAAATAAATTGGACTGTTTCAACCCATTTGGGCATAGATAATTTTTAATAAATTGGGCTATTTCAAATAATGTTTATATATACCCACTAAAGTAGAGTGGAGAAAATTTTCTCCAAAAATAATTTTTTTATATTCCAAATAAATTGGACTTTTTCAAAGCATTTGGACACAGATCATTTTGGATAAATTAGGCTATTTGGAATAATTTAGACTTACACCTACTAAAGTGGAATGGGGAAAATTTTCTAGAAAAATAAATTTTATATATTCTAAATGATTTGGACTATTTCAAGCCATTTGGGCATAGATCATTTAGATTAAATTGGGTTATTTTAAATAAATTTGAATTATATCCACTAAAGTAGAGTGTAGAATATTTTATCCATAAATATGTTTTCTATATTCCAAATGAATTGGACTATTTCAAACCATTTGGGCACAAATCATTTTGAATAGATTGGACTGTTTTGAACACATGGCACCCTTTTGGGCCTTTAAACTGATTGATCTTTTGATGTAGCTTTTGTTACTAGGAAACATGGCACCATTTGAATAGCCCTCCACCTACACCTCAATGAGATAGTCCCATAGACTCAAAGACTCTAAGTCTATTAATAAGTGGATTAATGCATGAATTCTTTAATTAACTAGTTTCATCTTTGGCCCTCACCACTTGACATAGCCTCGACCTTGAGTACTCAAAAAAATGGTACCTTAAAGGTATCAAAAGGACCCTCAAGGTATCTAGATTATGAGGATAAATAAGAGAAATCATGTGTAGGTAGTCAGTGTAATTAAATATGAGGAATTTCACTCATGTGTAAGTAGTCAACCCATTTAAAGAGGTTGGAACAATTTCCAATATCAGTTGAATCTAGTTTTGTTGTTATGCTTCACATAATGAAAATTATACTAG
Source organism: Torreya grandis (assembly GCA_037957365.1). Taxonomy (NCBI): domain Eukaryota; kingdom Viridiplantae; phylum Streptophyta; class Pinopsida; order Cupressales; family Taxaceae; genus Torreya; species Torreya grandis. The sequence goes on along the minus strand of JARHVA010000851.1, from coordinate 850,977 downwards.
GCCCAATAAACTTTGTTACTACATAGTTTTTGCCTATTAATTCCCTTAAGGGAATCATGTGGAAAAATAAGGGCAATATTATGAGAAATTGGGGTGGTTTAACATATGGTGGCTTGAGGATTTAGCTTTGATCAGGTTGTATATATGGTGGCTTGAGGCTTTAGCTTTGATCAGGTTGTACCCTTGAATTCCACATGATATCATGCAATATCTGGGGTAGCATGCATCAGTAACTAAGTTGTAAAATCATATTCAAATTAATGTGCATGAAAATAAACTATGAAATAAAAAATAGAATAAGAGGCATGAGAGAAAGCTTATAAATAGCAATGCTAGAAGGAGGAAGCACAATGTAAAGTAAAAGTGTAAACTTTCAAGGAAAAAATTGATGCTGATGCCAAAGATAAAGTGGAGAATGATGACAAAGATATGGTTGAGGTAGATACCAAGGCCTAAATTGAGGCTAGATCTAAGGCTAAGGATCAAGCACAAATTTAGGCTAAGGCTACATCCAAGGCTCAAGATGCGGCTAAGGTATAAATTGTAAAAGAAAATGAAGCTAAGCAAAAAGTAGAAGATAAATACACAACATCTCACAAGGACATAACCCAATGAGGTACACCATAGGAGACTTCACTATCAAAGTCTCAACACTATACCCAATGGTTGCGAGATGTTCCTACCACATCATATCATCACACCACTTTATTTATTCCATTACCACAGTTTATGCCAACTCCTACCATAGTCATAGATGTATACACATAATATTTTAAAACTTTATAAACTATTGATGATATCTTGAAGGAACCCTTTGGGTCTTAATATTTATGAGTTCATGCCCTAAGGGGTGCACTAGGAAAGGGGTGGGCAGACCATTAGTGCTTCATAGGATTGTTGTCTTTTTTTTCCACTTTTTTTTCTACACATTTATCTCTTAAAAACCATATCCTTAAGCTTTGCCTTCTTTTTTTCACCCTCATCTAGTCTTTTACCACCTTTACTAACCCTTTTCATAACCTAAACCCCTTTTTGGTAATTTACACTACATATTAAACCATATTGACCTTGTATCCTTATTGATAAATATTATTAAGGGTTAGGTTGGCCCATGTCCAACCTAGTCCATGTCCTAGTTTAGTTTTATCAATTATGATAATAGATCGATTGGGATGACCTTGCCAGCCTAAAATTTTGAAAAGGTTTAGGGTTAGAACCACCTATATAAACACATTAATTTTTATATTTTTAAGGAAACAAAAAAATAAGTAAGATATATTATGCATCTACTTATCCACCATTCTACTTGAGGATAAATCTTAGGGTTTCATACTTCTTTGGAGATATGGATCTTTTCTTGTGAAAAGTCTTTTAGATGAATTGATATGTTGTGTAGCCTAGAGTTGATTTATCCTTGTCATTTTTACATACCACAATAACCTCTTTTTAAGTGCCTTTCCCAAGGGAGATATTGAGGCTTGGTGGGTTCATCTTCAAAGTTAAGTATTCCTAACTTTGTTCCTCTTTTGTAAGAGTAGATAGATATGCATTTATGCTTCTCTTCCATGCATTAGGATTTTGTATACATTGACATGGTATATGTATTCTATGCATGTTTAAGTTTAATTTTTATTATGCCCACTTTATGCCATAAACTTTGGTGAGAACTAGATTAGATTTGTGCTTTACTTGTTATTAGTTTAGTGAATATGAAAAAATAGGACCTAGTTAGGGGTACTGCATAGTTTGGCTTGGATGGAGGCTTTGGAACCCTCTATAGTGATATTATTTATGGTAATATACCCCTTAAATAGGTATAATAGATCCATATTGGTCATGAACCTGATTATCTAATGTATCCCTAATTGGAAGTGTAAGTAGAATTTATCTTTTTTGAGCTAGGATTGATTTGTAATTTTTTTGCATTTCCCATTGCATATAATTTATTGAAATTGATATGAATCTAAAATTTGTAGTTTTTTTTCACACTTTTAATTTATATCATTTCATTATTTTTCCATATTTGCAATACTATATCAAACTAACTAGTATAGTTAAAACATGTATGCACAAGTTTTACACATACTCGTATCAAAATGACTCTATCATTTTTGTGTAGGTCTTCATCAAATACATGTCATTGGATCACATAGGTCAATAGAGTAATATTATTTAGTCCTAGATAACAATCTATGTTAAAAATTTCAACTTATTATCTTAATCTGTATCCAAATCATCAAACTAGGTCAAATAAGTTGACTTAGTATCTCAGTCAACATCCAAATCGACAAACTAAGTTGAAAGACTAGACTTAGTATTTCAGTAAGCATCTAGATCAACAAACTAGGAATAGGTTGACCTACTCATCTTATACTTCTTCATCACACAAAGTTTTGTAGAATAGGGTCAAACCAATTGACTTAGTTTGTAAGATTTGAAAGAAGCATTCAAGGCACTTCAACATAAAATTTGCAATCCTAATCATCTTCAAACCCACCAAGGTTCCTCTCTTTCTCTCTTTACCATTTTAGTACTTCATGTTATTTTTTTAATGTACAAGTTATCATTATTTAAAATTGTAACCCTACATAAAACTAAGTTGACCTAGTCGACCTAGTTATGTAGTTTATCTTATGTCTAAAACACTAAGTCGACCTATTTAACTCTATTCTTAAAGACTCTTTCTTCTATATAAGAGTAGAAACCCAGTTAAATCTAATATATACTATTTGAATATAGTGTCATATGAACTAAGTTTATACCATTATAAATTTGGGAATTAACAATTATTTGCTAGTAATTAAATTCACATATTCATTTTTAGCTATTTTCATGCTTAGAGTAACTAACATAGTCTAATTAGGTGGTTTTTAAAATTACAAATTAATTATACCATTTTTCTCTTTTTGCACACACTACCAAATCACATAATATTCATAATACCAAGCTAGTACCATTTCCAACATAGATTCATTTCATCCTAAACATCCTAAAACCATCCATATATTACTTTCTAGTTCCCTATTTTTAGCCAACTCCCCTATCACACTTAAAGTAACACTTTATAATAATCTAACAACATTTAAGATGACCACTTATCACTTAATTTGTACTTTACTACATTCTCTCTCTTCATTATGTGTTGTATTGTAAAAACTTCCATTGGCTAGTGTTGGTGTAAGGTTTTGTGATGTGTGCTCCAATTTGAACACTCACATTGATCCAATTTTTTGAGTGTTCAATTTCATTTATTTCTTCTATTATATTGTAAAAATTTCCCTTATTTTAGCATACTATCATTATATCTAATATAATATCTTATAGATTGTGTTTTACCCTATCTATAGTATAGAGTTGACTTTTATGACTCTGTATCCATTTATACTAATTAAGTTATAGTACTAAGTTGAAATTTTTGATCTTGTATCACTATCAAGCTTAGTTTCCTACCTTGTCTATAATATAAATTTGACCTATATGATCTTGTATCCCTCTCTACTATTCATGTTATAGTACTAAGTTGACCTAGTCGACCCTATATCCTTATTAAGATCAGTTTCACACCTTATTTATAGTACAAAGTCAACTTATATGATTATATACCATTAAATACCTCTTGGATTACATAATACAATTGACTTGGTCGAATCTATATCCTTTCTACCTCTTTACCTTTGCATCAGATTAGTCTTCCTTAATATTTTCCCCTCATCATGAACTTTTTGTTTGAAGAAAAAACTAAGTTGAATTCAACATATATGATGAGCTTTACCAATCCCACTAAGTTCTCCCATAGGAAGCTTGTGGATTCTACCCTAGATGAAAGTAATGTGCATATAACCATTCACACTACAAAATATGGGACCCCTCTTCATTTGTCTTTAGTTATCAACCCTTTCTTCTCATTAGAAGATCAAACTAAATTAGAGTAACCCCATAAATTATCTTCTTCATCATTGAGTTTCCTCAACATTGAGGAAAATATCATTATACTACTTACCATATCATGATAAGTGGTCAAGTTAGGGAGCCCCATTCACCTTCTGCCATATTCTCACATGGATTTGGGGATGCTAATTTCTTTGATTTTCAACCACTTCCCTTGTTTTTGACCCCTTATCATATTATGACATCTTAATCTTTGATTTCATCCACCTCCATGTATAGTATACCTACTAATATGGCCATTTCTACATCTAGTGGGCCTCTTCCAAGACCCATTTTTATCAACTCCTCCACTAGTGCATCATTTTATACCCATGGTAATCATGACTCTAGTGTTGCTTCCTCTCATCATTATACTAATACATATTTTTCCACAAAATAAAATTATGGTACTAGTGCCTAACTTACCAACAATTATCTCAAGCTACTACTAACACCCATAGTGGTACCCAATCTAACACTACCAATTCCAATGCTTCACACAATGCCAATAACACCACTAAAACCCATTAACTTATATTATAAAATATTAATCAAATGAATGATTTCAAAACTAAAAATTCCAACCAAATGATGTAAATTAAAAATCATATTATACATATTCAAAATCACCCTCAATAGGTTCCATGGGGAATGCATACCCGAAGTTCTCCTCCACCTCCTCTTCAAGATTCCCATGGTAATATTATCCTTCAACCTCCATTTGTTAAAAAAAATCAATAACCTTAAAAATTAGCCTCTTACACCTAAAATTTCTAACATAATTATAGGAGGCATCACCCCTACCATTAATTACAATGGGTTAATTGATCCTACTCTCTAATTAAAAACATTTGGAAATCTATAAAATGACTGGGTCAAGTTAATTAATTTTTTTGATACCAAGTTATTAGAAAAAAATCTCATGGGTGATGATTTATATTGGTATAACCAAATAAAATCTCATTCCATCACTAGTTTAAAAGATTTAGTCAATGCTCTAATCCAAAAATTTGAAACTAGTGATCTCCCTAAAAATACTTTGGCCCATTTTATCAATTATAATAAAAATGAGACCAAATCTGCACAAGATTTAATCAAATTATAGAAGACCTTATATAATAAATGTGAACATAATATGGAAGGTGATAACCTCTTTCATCCATTTAGAAATGATCTTTATCCCAAGTTGTAATATCGGGTCTAGACTCTCTCTCCATGAACTTTGGAACAAGCCATTGACGAGGTAAAGTGCCAAGATTTCCTCATACATCAATTCAATCCATCCCAACCATCTATGTTTACTGACATGTTAATGAAAAATAAAAATTTTCATTATATAAATGATGGTGCCATTGACTCTTAATATAACATTCATACTATTCAAGCCATTATTTCCAACTAGGTTCTAGAACAAGCTTCTCCTCCCAACCACATCACTAATCCTCATTTAGCTTCAACAAATAACATCAATGTTCATAAACCTTTATCCTTAGTGGAATTAAAAAATCATCTAATCTACCAAGGCCTCTTATGTGAGAACTTTATCCCACTCATTTTATGAAATCCTGGTATGATCTTGATAAATTTTGTTGGTTTCCATGCTAAATGGGGTCATTCTCATGAGACTTGTAGGTAACTTCATAATTTAGCTATGGGTTTAATTCTTGGTCCTAATTTTGACCATGATTCTATCATTCCTAAACATCAAAAAGCTTATGACATTGACTTCAAATCCCATGAAACACAAACTAAATCTCAATATTTGAACTAGGATAATGGTCATTTAGCCATCTATAAAGAGCCTCTTCCGAATCACCAAGACATCAAAGATAAGTCTACCCCTTCTACCAATAATGTTTATAATCTTATTGAACTAACTCTTGAAGAGAATATGGTTAATATTACTAATATGTGAAGGGTGTTTGCCTTCATTTATTATCTTCCCATACACACTCCTCAATTGTCTCACACTTTTTTGTGTTATCCAAGTTTCTTCCCCAACTCACTTAATAGATTTGGGGCAAGAATACCTTATATATTTGGATGAAATAATTCCAACACCTCCCTTAGATAACACTTATCATACCATTTATACCACTCCTCAAACCTCTTTACTGATCACAAATGATACTAAAAACTATATCAATACTTCTTGCAAATTACCTCAAACCAAACCTGCATCAACTACCCCATATTCTTAAGACAAATCAAGAAACTTTTCCTCCAAGTAAAAATTTTGCATCTTTTCAACATAAATTCACATGCACTTCAGATCCTCTTTTTGAGGACCTCCTTCAACACTATTCACCTCTTTCCAATAGTCCTCTTATGGGTTATGATGAGTGGAATCCTATCAGAGAACTCACTAATCTTCCATCTTAAATCCCATTTTTAAAAATCATGCGGACCTCTCCACATCATCATAATTATCATATACAACTTTTGTTTGAAATGAAAATCCATCATACTTCCCTAGTAGTATGTAAATCTACCTTATCTAGATTAGAAGATCAAATTTTACAATAGTGCAAAGAAATGTCCATACACATTGATGAAACTATGGACACTTCTCTTTCCCTCAAATTCCCCATTGCTTCTATGATCCCTAATGAGATTTTACTTCATATATATGATCATCCTATTTTTATTAGTGTCCATATTGGTGATATTAAAGTCAATCATGCTTCCATAAAAGAGGGTTCAGACACTTGTGTTACCTCTCTCACTATTATTTAAACCCTTGGATATTCTGAATGTAACCTTAAGTCCACATACAACACATGTCAAGGTTATGATCAAAGGCAAATACCTCCCTTGGGTTGTGTGTCTCCCTATCAACATCCCACCTATCACCATTCAAATAAAGGTGATGATCTTAAAATTTTATCTATCCTATATCATTTTTATTGGTAGGTCATGGACTCATTACATGTGAGTAGTTTCCTCTTCCACTTCCCAATGTGTCAAATTTACTCACAATGGAGTATTCTATAGGATTAAATGTGACACTAACCCTTGGAATTTAAAAAAAATTCAAGACCATGGTGTATTCAATATTCTAACCGTTGAACCTATGCCAAATTCTCCCTTTCATGAATCTCAATGGTTTAACTTTCCTATCAACTCCACCTGAGCTTACAATGGTCACCCCAAACTCATCAAGAATATACATCCTAACCTCCTATATTTAAATTATGATGAGCCTAATGAGATCAATATTACTATTAAAACCTTATATCTCTCACCTCATCTCATTTCTCAACTTCCCCCTTCTCTAAAACCACATTCCCATCAACCACCTAGTGATGGTAACCCATTGTCTTAACTAAGACTAGGCACTCCTTTCATCACACCACATCAAATGACAAGGTCATCCATACCTATGCCATTAATCTTCATACACCTAATTATAATGATGGTTATACCTTAGATGATCCATTCTAAGGAGGTATTATTTAGGAACGAGATGCTTAAATTATTCTTTATCATTCTTCTTTGATTTAGCATTTTCATATATCTTCTAGTATTCCATCTATACTTCTTAATTTTAGCTTTTTTCTCTTGATCATAGGGTATAAATAGTACACACACCTTTGATTTATGAAGATCCTCATAGAAGTGTGCTTATGAATCATGCTATTATTGGTTCCTATCACTTTAATAGATACCAAGACACCTTTAACCAACTTATCCTTGAGATGCTTAAAACTATCCTTCAGCCTTATGTGCATCTCACCCCACCCTCACTTGATCGTAGTTTAAATCTTATTCCCAATCCCTCTATAGTTGATTCTCTTCCCATTTTAGATCCTAATGTTCCTTACATTGAGCCTCACTCAGTGTTTCCACCAGCCCCACCTTATCTGGGTGATGGTTTTATTCCTTTAACATAACTTTCTCCTTTACCTACTAAATGGGCCAATCAACCCTATTGTGATATTCAAAAAGTCACCAGTCATTGGACTAGAGAATATTCATTAAACCAACCTTCATTGGATTTTACTTCCACTCCTTCTATTAGTACACCTATAAAGTTTGATAATAATCATATCTATTTCTTTCACATCACATATAATAATTCATTCATGTATTGTTGTAAGCTATGACAATATATCAACACCTTGCATCCCATTACTCATCATCCCATAGACAAGGCATTAACTCCCTCAAAAGTATTACCTAAATATCTTCCCAAATATGATGAGGTATATTTTTTTTAGCACCAATGTAGCACTCATCACACTGATCATTACCACATCCTTTAACAATATCTCAAGGATCACCTCATGACCATTCTTATGCCTACCACCCTTCTTCCCATAGGTTTCCCTTACAAGAAATATCCCCCTTTTCCACCCATGTATCCACCACCTATGGTGCCTCCTTCACCTATATTTTTTCCACCTATGATTCCATTACTCATGGATCTTACTTCACTTATAGACCCTTATCCATTGGTGAATCCTTCCATAGTGGCTCCTTCTCCATCGATGACTCCTTCACCCATGGCTTATTCCCCAATATTGACCCCTTCATCTCCCATAGGGTCCATTCCCATTTATTATACTGAGTATATCTTTCATGATATCCCTAATTATCATGATCCTTTATGTGTTTATACATTTTTTAATCAAAAAGATTTGATGCAAAGTATTTTCTCAACTTTCCTTGAAGATCAATGAACTTTGGCTACAGTCCAAGTTAAACTTCATAGAGACTTATTAGATGTTATGGATAAAATGCATGGATAAATATATTAGTATTTATGAACAAAATAATGGTGTTTTTTCATTTATTTATTCATTTAGATTGGATGTGTGCTCTAAATTTACATTTTTATATCTTATATCATTTGACATTGTGTCAAATTCTCCATTGGTGAATCCTTCAAAGTGGCTCCTTCTCCATCGATGAATCCTTCTCCGTCGATGACTCCTTCACCCATGGCTTATTCCCCAATATTGACCCCTTCATCTCCCATAGGGTCCATTCCCATTTATTATATTGAGTATATCTTTCATGATATTCCTAATTATCATGATCCTTTATGTGTTTATACATTATTTGTCAAAAAGATTTGATGCAAAGTATTTCCTTAACTTTCCCTGAAGATTAATGAACTTTGGCTATAGTCCAAGTTAAGCTTCATAGAGACTTATTAGATGTTATGGATAAAATACATGGATAAATATATTAGTATTTATGAACAAAATAATGGTGTTTTTTCATTTATTTATTCATTTATATTGGATGTGTGCTCCAAATTTACATTTTTCTATCTTATATCATTTGACATTGTGTCAAATTCTTATTTATCTTACATGATGACTTATGTTTTGCACCACATGTTGCTTATGATGTCATTATCCTTCTTATGTTCTCACATGGATTATTTTTTTTCATAATTACATACTTATTCTTCATGAGTTCCTCTTCTATGGTTATCTTGTTCTCTTTCATGATTATTTTCTATCTTATCTCTATAAACATGGATAAATGTTATTATGACTTGGTTATAAAAACCTTTATCACCTTAGTCATTCCTTATTCACCATGTGATTAGTTAGAAAATAATTTATCTCATTATAATCTCCTTTTATTGATCCACTTTGGATATCCCTTTATTCCCCTTATTTTCTTTCATAAAATAAGCATACACATGGTTGAAAATTGAGCTAACATGCTAGTTCATAGGTAAACCTAAGTGTTTTAGTCAGTCATTTATTTGGATACTTAGCTTCCTTTAGCTTAAGCCTAAATCTCATTCATGTTTATAAAATTATCTCTCATGATTGGTCATTCCAAGTCCATATGGAGGAATAATCTTAAAATCTATAAAAATTAAAAAGCCAAATCATTTAACAAAAGGAAATGATCTAAAAGGCAACATTCAAAATTTTAAAAAGTCAAATCACACTAAAATATGTGATGCTAAGCACATATAATTTTTTTAATAAATGATAAACTTCATATTTGGCCTCATGATAGAGTTAAGGTTCTTTGGATTGTAGTAGGTCAATAGATTGGAGAAGGAGAATAACAAATATTTTAGTGCTACCTACTTTCTCACATAAGTACCAATCTTTGTAGTAGACTGATGGCTCTATAAGGGGTCTTGAGGAGTAGGGAACATGTTATGGGAAGGTAGGTCCATTTTAATTTTCTTATTTAAAATAGCCAACATGAGTTTATCTTAGTACCACACTTATTTTCATATATAACTTTACACCTATAATGAATAGGTATCCTTTGTATATTGATGGTCATTAGTCTCTTAGTATATTTATATGTCTTTAGAATGCCTCAAAATTCCTAAGCTATTATCATAAAATACATATTTTATGCTTATTATATTACCCTTTTCACTCCTTACAACCCTAATATTTTCCTTTGAGAAATACTATTTTGTTCACTGATCACTCCCCCTAGGGACTCCATTTGTGAGTTGAGTGTAAGACCTTGGAAAGGACTAGAACTTCCTAAAAAATTACTGAATATTCACACTACCATTATAAATATACAATTTCACTTTATTTTACCCCTTTGAAAATTATTTCCACCTCATTGGTGTTCCCTTTGTGAGTTGTAGTTTGAGACCATAGATAGGACCTAACCTTCCTCACAAAAGTTTTCAATACCCAAGTCACAAAGAAATTACATGTATCAAACTATGAGATAATATGTGATTGATTATGAGTTACAAGTAATTAACATGCATCCCATCTTGATTTAGTACGTTTTATTCTTACTTCTTTAATCTTTCACTTTTATCTTCTTATTTTCTGATTGCATGTAAGAATCCAACCATTTTTGTTAATTATTTTTATACTTCCCAATTTGAATTTGTGTGATTAATTTAAGACCATTTTACCAATTTAATTTTATTTTATACTTCCCAACATGATTTAGTATGACTGACTGACTTAATTGATTTATTTTTCTACCATTGATCTTTCACATGTTTTCCATTTTATTACATTATTTTCATACTTCCCAGAGTGATATAGTGTGATTTTACTTGCTTTAATTTGGTGCCAATCTTTTTCATGGTTTAAAAAAAAATTTCCCTCTTGTTTATCACTTTTTTTTTGTTTATTATACTTAGTCATCTTTTGTTATTACACATTTCTGATCGTGAAATAGTATGTAGTGCATTTGCATTTGCTTATGATTACTTATGCTTTTCTAAATCATTTTCACCTATTTATTGATTTTACCATGAATGTGTACTACATAATGATAGAGAAGAAAACACTCCACATATATTTCCCATAACATATACAATAATAGTAAAATGCATGTGCTAGAAAGAAATATATCCATGCATCAACAACCACAACTAAAATATAACTCATGACATAAACATCAAACTGTAAAAACCATATATCTCTATATATCATGTAATTTTATAAAAAATATAAAAATACATCTCCTTATCTCTATGGTTGGGTTCTATCATGCCTATCTCATGGCCTAACTAGGATTCCCATAGATGCCTTTGATAATCCCCTATGTATAGTATGCTATACTAAGGTTATCCAAGATCTCAACACTACTAATTATCCCTGTAGGTTGGCCACTTTGGCCTCTACCTACCTTAAATGGATTGTGGTAGCCATGTGTTTGGCTCTCTCATGAGCTAGATCCTGTTAGGCCTATGCCTCTCCTACTCCTACCCATGTCAGTGGTTAAAATCCATCTCCACATGTCTATAACTACCTTGAAGCATCCCCCATTAGTCTAAACTAGTTTACTTGAGTTAGGGCAGATGATACCATAGGATCATCCAACATGGTGGGGTCATATTGTGTCAACACTCTATCCAAAATTTCATGGTGTGTTTCTGTGTATAAGGATCTCTATCTGGTCTCCTCTATCATAAGGTATGCATAAACCATGAACTAGATAGATATCAGATCACACACACACATACATACATACATATATATATATATATATATACATACTAGACTAGTTGGATATAATTTTAGTCTTTGAGATAAAAGACTAGTTGGATATAATTTTAGATATATATATATATATATATATATATATATATATATATATATATATATATATATCTAAAATTATATCCAACTAGTCTTTTATCTCAAAGACTAAAAATTACAACATTTTTGTACCTATCTTAATGTCACCAGTCACTATCTCCCCATTTGCTCATCCACCAAGCAAAATATATCCATTAGCCTATCCCTTGAGCACCTCATCCATAGGTCATCTCCCTATCAAAGAAAAACTTAGAGTCACCACCCATGCACACTTTGGGCCTCTCCTTAGTGACACCTTTATTGACCAACTCGACCCTAGACTGACTGTCAAGTCATCTTGCATAACCACTCTCATCTATGTGACATCCCCATCAGTGGTGTACCTAATGTTGTTTTTAATATTCATATTGTGGTATTAATTATGGTAATTTTTGTACCATTACATCCACATCCATGCCCTCTCTTATACCATCTTCTAGCTATCATGATCAACCAATCCATGATCACACATGCCGTGACCTAATCTATGGCTTCTCTACTAGAACTCCTCATCTCCATCTTGGATTTATTATATGTTGTGCCTAAAAATTAGGCACTACTATAATATCTATTAAGTGTGGGATTCTAAACTATCCTGGCAAGTGTGTCACTAGTTATGGTTCTACCCATTAGATATAGTGACCCTTGATTTTCACATAAGCCATCCCTAATGCCATAGTCACCTAACTAGGCAAAATAATAGTAATATGTGCATAGGGATGCCACAAAATCTCTCTTTATGTGACCATATACACCACTATCACATGGGGCATGGTCCATGTTACCTAATCTTCTCATCATATAGCAACCTAAGGTAACCTATCATCAACCACATGGGGAAACCTAACTGACTGATACATCAAGAACCTTTATGGTATCCCCATCCATCACCCATCAAAAACTATTGGCTAACCATTCCCATGATCCAAGTAATATGAAAAAAATATCAACACTTAGTGGGATGTGTCTCTTCTCTATGATACCTCCCAATCCCAATTTAACCAATCTCATTCCATCCATATTTGTCAACCATTCTAACAAATTAAGTAACCATGAGGCATCGATAGTTCACCAAAATTTGTGGTGCTTCTATACATCAAACAACAAAGGATGTATTAGACCTCCATGCCATTCATAATCAAAATATATTATTATAAACTTCAAAAAAATAAATTGGTTTGATTTAGTTTCTTTGTTTTTTACCTGATTAACTTATCATAATTTCAACCAAATTTACATAACCAACTAAGTTAGCCAGTTACTACTAAGTTGGCCCACTAGTTTTTCTTGTCTTCTACCAACTAGGTTAACTTGGTTAACCTTGTTCTTTTACTATTACAAATTTTTAACTAATTACCATAAATGCCTTCATCATGTATTGGTCTTACTCCTTCCTACCCAATACCATGTTTAATCCCTATTACCCTGACAAATTTCTTAGGGTTTATTATAGTTTCTAGATTTTTTCCTAATCATCTAATTTTTATAAATCACTTAATTTCAAATAAAAATACATAAATTTTTTAAATTTTTAGTTGCTTACCTGTACTTCACTTGTTGTGGTTACTATTCATCCTCCCTATCTCATTTGTCATCTCCTCACCATCCTTGCTCTCTGGGTCTCTCACTTGATATATCAGAGCTATATTTTTCTTAGAATAGTAAATAATACCAAATGAATTATTTTTCACCCTATTTATATTTAGTATTTCAAAATTATTTACCTCAAATATTTACCATTAGATTTCTTATTTTTCTCATGTCTTTGTCTCTACTAACTCTTATTACAAATCATAAAATGTTCTAGAATCTTGACATTGTAGAGAATATTTTCAACTATTATATGTCTATGTTGTAAAAATTTGGATTTTTGGCTCTTTTTCACTAATATCTATATGTTCACCTAATGTTTATCATATTGGACACCTTCACATTTCTCACATATCCCTCTTTATATACAACACTAAGATAAGTAAAGGTACATATTTTTTAATTTTATCCTTTCATTTATCTTATTTGATTCTTACTACCCTTTATTAAAATTCAATATTATGTGTTAGTATGTGCTTTTCCCAAAGCACCATCCCCTATTACATGTGACACATGATAAGCTTTGAATGGGGCATATACATACACATAATATTTTCAAACTTAATCAATTATTGATAGTTTTTATATTTCAAGAACCCATTGATTCTTAATATCTCTAAGTGCATGCCCTATGGAGGGCACTAGGAAATGGGTGGGTAGACAATTGGTTCTTCTCAAGATTATTATTCTTTTTAGCTAATTGCTATCTACACACTTGTCTCCTAAAAATGAATCCATTAAGTTTTGCCTCCTATTTTACACCGTCTTCTAGTCTTTTACCACCTTCATTAGACCTTTTCCTAACCTAAACCCTTTTTTGGTAGTTTACATTACATATTCAGCCACATAAACCTTGTATCCTTATTGATAAAGATTATCAAGGACTAGGTTAGCCCATGGCTGACTAGTCTATGACCTAGTTTATTTTTGTTAATTATGATACTAGGTTGACTACGTCAACCATGTTAGCCTAAAATTTTGGAAAGGTTTAGGGATATATCTACCTATATAAACATATTCATTTTTCCATTTCTAAGAGAAGAGAAGAAGAAGTAAGATATATTGTGCATCTACTTATCTACTATTCTAATTAAGGAGCAAGCTTAGGGTTTCATACTTTATTTGGAGATATAGATCTTATCTTATGGATAAGTATTTTATATGCATTGATAAGTTATATATCTTAGAGATGATTTATCATTGTCATCATTACATACCATAATAACCTCTTACAAAGCACCTTGGCCAAGGGAGAGATTAAGGCTTGATGGGTTCATATTCAAAGGTAAGTATTCCTAACTTTATTCCTCCTTTGAAAGAGTAGATAGATATAAATTTTCAATTCCCTTCAATGTATTAGGATTTTATATATATTGATATGAGTATATATATTTTATTCATTTTTAATTTTCATGGTTATTACCACAATTTGTGTCACAAGCTTTGATGAGCACTAGATTAGATTTTTTCTTTACTTATTTTAGATTAAGGTAAACACAGGTTTTGAAGGGACCCTGAAATGCTTTAACAAGAACAAAAAAGATAAAGAATTACCATGCACCAGGAAAAGCCAGCCTAAAACCTACTAAAAAGTAGAAACAAAAATAGGTTATACAAAGATAACCTCAAAATCCAGAAAACAATCAACCCCCTAATATACCAAAAAATGTTTTAATATCTATTTTTAGGGGTAAAATCTAGAATAGTTGCCTATCTACCATCAACAATATTTTGCATACTTTCTAGCTCTCTAGTTTTCCTTATGGGTCTTCTTTCAGGTTTGTCAGGAGAACCAATATCCGGTTTCACTTTAAGATGTTGTTCATGTCTTTTTTCAAATTTATCCCAAGTAAAAACAAGCTGTTTCGCCTTTGTTTGCTGAAATTTTTTACTGCTTTTAGTTTCTACTCCCTTAGTATTCATATTTTTTCCACCCCTTTTTCTTTGGTTCTCATGAAGCTCATCCAAAGGGATATTTTTTCTTTACTTGTTATTAGTTTAGTGAATATGAAAATATAAGACCTAATTAGGGTTATTACATAGTTTTTGCTTGACTAGAGGCTTTAGAACCCTCCCTAGTGATATTATTTATTGTAAGAGATCACTTATATAGTTATCATATATCTATATTAGTCATAACCTTGATTATCTAATGTATCGCCAATCAAAAGTGTAAGTAGGATTCATCTTCTCTGAGCTAGTATTGATTTGTAGATTTGATGCATTTATTATTGTATACGATAACCACATCCACTGTGCTTACTTCCATTTCCATGGAGACATATTTGTATGTTTTGAAGCTACCATTATCCAAACAAATTGAATCATAAAATGCATTCCAAGAATACATTGAGTAAAAGGCTTCAGGCTTGGAATAAAAAGTTTTTTAGCTGCACGAGGAGATAATGAAAATAAAAAATCAAATGTATTAGTCTAGGTAGCTCATCAATGATACTTATCCTACTCTATTTATAAAATTAATTGGTGATTAGGTAATTTCTGAGGACAAAAAACTCAATATATTTATAAATTAGATAATAAAATATTGGGTGAGCACACATAAACTACTTGCACTATGAACCCAAGGGTAGGCTAGCTGCACTAAAATGGAAGCCATCTATGAAATATTAGAGTAATATGTATAGGTGCTAGGATATAAATTTAAGGTCCTTGTAATACCTTTAAGGGTACCCTTATGCATGTTTAAAAAGTATCTCCTAGGAGATACCTTTAAGGTACCCTTGATTGTCCTTCAAGGTATCTTCTAGGAGATTCCATGAAGGGTCTTATTATACCTTCAAGGGTTCTCCTAGTAGATACCTTAAACATGCCCATGATTAGAATTTTCTCTTGTTATATATATATATATATAGTTACTTATTCTTTGAATAAGTAAAGGAAAAATAGATTTCCTATTAAGTTTTCATCTTAGAAACCTATTAGTATAATGAAATAAAATAAGAAATAGGCCTAACCTAAAGGACAAATTATAGATGAAAACATAATAAGAAATTAATTCATCTATTAATATAATCCCATTTTATGTTTCCCAAGGCTGCTTAGTCATAAAAAATATGCTAGGTTTGATGGAAAACCATTCAATTTTGTAACCAAGGAAACATAGGGAATAAAAATACATTCTCATTAGGTTGTTAAGGTTTTCATGAGTCTACGGTAATTTACTTATCATCAAAAAAAATTTAATGAGAGAGAGAGAGAGAGAGAGAGAGAGAGAGAGAGAGAGAGAGAGAGAGAGAGAGAGAGAGAGAGAGAGAGAGAGAGAGAGAGAGAGAGAGAGAGAGAGAGAGATTGTTTGTTATTCATTTGGAAGATATTCATGAGTAGGTGTCAATATAATAACATATCAACTTGGGTAATTTCAAGATAAATTGATGGAAAATATACTTGCAAGGGTATTATATTTAAAACTTTTACTTGATTCAATACTTTAAAGGTATCTCCAACTATAAATCAAATTGCACTTAACGAGATTAAATCATTACTAAATTAAAGTCGACAAATCTGAAATAAATTGGACTATATTTAAAATCATTTATAATTTATTTGTATGAAATTTATAATAATTTTTACTAGAATTATGATTTATAATCAATAAATACACTTGAAATAATCATATGGTGAAGTTACATCCTTTTAAATAATGGTCCATAGTTACTGGCATAGATTTTATGCTTTTCCCTAAAAATATGATGATATACATCATTTTTATTCTCCAATCCTTTTCATATTTTTTAATTCCATTTCAATTATATCTACTTGATGTAACATAACTCATTTTCAATTTTTGATTTGTAACACAATTATGATAATTACAATCAATGAACACCATGTTGGCAATTGAAAAATCATCTCCAAAGGTCCCTTTAAAAATAACTTCATCTAATTTATTTAGGTTTATATTTAAGGGATTAGAATATATTTTACCTAAGATAAACATGAAATTTGAACTTGTGTAACCCATGGCTTGAAGGAGTAGCCTTAAATGATTTTCCTTTATTATTAACCAAGACTGTAGTGCCACCTTCAAAATTTATTTAGAATGATCTCAATTGTAGTATGACATATTTTCTATTTTATAATCTTATTTTTTTCTTGTATCATTCATTTGCATATCTTTTATTTTTTGCACAAAAAATAATAAGTCAACTAACCCCAAAATCAATAGTTTTTTAGAAATCGGTTTTATCTCCTTTAAAATGTCTACAATTTGTTAAAAAAAAAGCAATCATTTATTAAATATATTATATTATAATAAATATAACATGAAAATTTTATAAAAAAAATTTTTACATGTTAGATTGATAATTGATGTGCTTTTGATTTGAATTTCATATTGTAACATATAAACATAATGCATTTCATTTGATGCATTTTTTATTTGCATTTCCTTAAATCTTACACACACACACACACACACACACACACACACACACACACACATGTGTGTGTGTGTGTGTGTGTGTGTGTGTGTGTGTGTGTGTGTGTGTGTGCGCTCACATGTAACTATACTCACTATACATGGATGTACAATTTCTATTGCCAGTTTTATAACATATATATGCATATACATGTTTATAATTAATCCTTATAACTTGATCATATTATGAAATAGTCTAATTTTGACATAACTCATTTATTATAGATGTTGATAGGAATTTAACATTTATAAACAAACATCTATATTATTACATTAATGAAATAATTAGTTATTCTTATGTATACCAATATATATTTATATGTTTATACAACCCATCAAAACAAATAAAATAAGATTTACTCATTCTAAGCCAAATTTCACTATCACTAATTTCAAATGAATATACACCTATAATTGAACTCCATTCATATAATTCCAATGAGACACATCAAATTAAAAGCTATTTAAATTAATAGAAATATAATTATTTCTAGCACACTATACTTTCTTCATTTCTTTCCTTATGTCAAAGAATTCTTATATCGAGCATATGTATGTGTGTGTGTATCTAATTGCTTATATATATATATATATATATATATATATTATTCATCAAAATATTATTAATATGAAATCTATTCTTCATCGAATTTCTCACAATCATAATATTTATATTCATTTAAAGAAATTGTTTTTATATTGATAAAGATCATGGATACTCAACATCAAAATTTATTGTATTGAAGACACAATATAGAAAATATTTTATTATTTTGAAATGGGTAAATTTAACGTGTAAATAATATTTTAATGGGTAAATACAACCACATTCAAGTGGACACGACAATAAAATAAACACACACTTTCAAATCCCAAGCTGATGCAAGTATATATTTTATTGTCTTCTACAATATCCTATCCATAAAGAAAAATTCAATTGTAATATGTTTAAATAAATAAAGATAATATATTCTAGTGTATGAAATGTATAATTACACATTCATTGAAAGGGTTTTCACTCATTTTTTGATTTTTTTTAGTTTGTATATGTTCACTCTTTCATTGAACCTTTGGTTATTTATTACATGTAAGGTGTTATATAATGTAATAAATAAAAATTATCATCATCAATTGATTTGATATCTATATTTTAAAAGTGTGTCTTATTATAGAGTTTTACCTTGTGTTATTTTTTTGGAGGCAACAAGCTATAGATCTGTGTCATGAGTTGTTATGTTGGAGACACAAAGTTGTAGAGCTATGTTGTGAAATGTTGTAATTGAGACATAAATAGATGAATAAATATTTTTTAAGTATTATAAATAGTTGATAAATAAAAATTATATAATTGTAAAAATATGCATGATTTTATCTTACCTTCTTCAACTTGCAATGTGTCATATTCATTGTTTTGATTTTCCATTATTATTATTTCTTCACTTGCATGCAATAACATTAGTGCTACACACTAAAAGATTGATAAGCTGTTAGATTTGAAAAATAAATCATATAGACCAAAATATTACTAAGATGTTATATTTGAAAAATGAAGCATGATTATAAAATAAATAAATATGTTATGCACCTACTACTGATTGAAGTGATTATTCTTGTATTGGTGGCTCTAAATTTGCCAAATAATTTTAAAATTGAACATTAAAATTATTTTTTCTTCAGTTTTTATAATGCAATATAAATTATTTTACAATTATATTCAAGAACACATCAATCTATCTCCTGTATATACCCCTAGCACATCATATGTATCTAAATTATTGAAAGTAGAGATAAGTCTATCCCAAAAGAAGTTATCTATTTCATTTTTGAATGGCCTTCTTATTTTGTGTTAACCAATCATTTGAAGTGTCGGTACTTCTTTACTAATGTCAACATCTTCCTCTAATTTATTTGGTTATGAATGGAGGATAAAATATTCAATATTAAAATTAGTGGAATCTTAAGAAAAATTCATACCTTTAATATGAGTCCAATTGAACTCATCACTATTTAAACCCCAAAGTGTGACACCCATTTTTCGTATGTAATTGAAATCACTAACACATAGATTTTTGAGAGAGTTATGAATGTCAAAAAATATTCAAGTTTGTGAATGATAAATAAATTTAAAACCCCAATAATAAATTTATCAATCAATGCATAAAAAAATAGGTGAAGATGTTCTTCCTTAATATCTTCAATGAGATTCAAAAGATCAATAATTATAAAATCAATGTTCACACCAACAATGAATATTGCATTGAAATATTTTATAATGGATGGCAAAAGACATGGGGGACCATAATGGAAACTGAATATTTATGTATCTATTTTGGGAAGTTGACCTCTATCACTATCTAGTTATTTTTTTAATATTCTTATTGAATTTAGTGTTAATGCTTCCTATTTTTATTTTTTTTGAAATACCTTCATTCAGGACACACAAATTGTCAAACCTTTTCATAGAAATTGTATAATGCTCCATCACCTCTTGAAGTGTGATTATTTTTCTATTAGCAGTTTCAAATCATGGTTGGTGAAATAATATAGAATTTTTGATAATATGTTACTTTATAAATTCACCTTTTTGCACCAAGTATCCATGTTGTTTTATCTAGGGGTTTTCAAGAAGGAAATAGACCCTTTTTCCAATAAATTTGATAGTTCTATTTTTTATTTGTCTAAAATCCCTTGAATATTTATAACTATTATTATACTAATCAAGTTTAAATTTTGTTTATTTGAATCAAGTAAAGTACCACTTTCAAATAAATTAAATGGCTTATCAAAACAATTCCAAATGGGTTGTTCCATGAAAAGAAGGCATTTTCTCTCCTACAGTTGTTATGATGAACAATTCATTTATGTGAACACGTGCCTAGATTGTTCATGTATTTCTTTCATCTTTTTTCTCCATTTCAAGATTATCCAACCCCTCAATTGGATAAGGTCATATACATATAAAATTCTTCTTACAAATGAATACCTATAAATTATTTCATTGGCTTCATTATATTAGTTACATATTTTATGAACAATATGGAATGAAGTAAAAGTTTTCAAAAATGTTGCCCTTCTAATAATTTTTTTTCAATGATAGTGAATTTTATTCCTCTCTAAAAGAATTATCTATTATGGTGTAATTATGTGTTGGCCATCTACAATTTTGAATCTTACAATTTTTTTTCCATCATATCTTCAAGGAATTATTTTGATTCGATAATACATTGAGGGTTATTTAGATCAAAAGAAATTAACAAAACATCCTTCATTAAAACCTTATTATGTTATAAAAAAATAAATTATAGAATTCACCTCTCTTTCATTCATATTTCTTATTTTGATATAAGAATCCACCAATTCATAAAGCTCTATAGGAATATTCAAGGCATAATTTCTAGAGGAAATATACCATGTAGAGAATTCACTATGTGTCTCATCAAAAGTTTGAGTCAACAAAAAAGTATCAACCTTTTGTTCAGTCTTATTTATCTCCACTACTATGAGTAGTTATATAGTCTTTTTCAAATCTGCATACAAATATGTTTCCCTTGCTTGTCTTATTTTTTTGAACATTTTTTTGTCATGATTGTAGGGTATCTTAAATACATGTTTACATTGTGGCAAGTAGAAAAAGTTGTTGCCCCTTGTTCATGTTTTTATTTTAATATATTTTGTATTATAATGATCAAATTATCTGTATCAACCCACACATTTCAAGATTGTCATAGCTATTCAAATGAAACTCAAATGTTTCACAAGAAGGAGAAAAATTATTTTTTGTCAATTCCATTTTACTAGGTGCAAATTTATTGAATTTAGTTATAGAAAAATAGAGAATTCCTTCTTCTTTGTTCTATAATTCTAGTTAGAATTGAAAGGCATCTTCAAGTTCATCCTTATCACAGGCAAATATTATTCCAATTTAAGAATATTATTTTCTAGATAGAGTGCTAAATAAATAAATATATGCATACATATTTTATGGACCAAAACAAATCAAAATACCAATCAGCAAATGGAATTTTATCACCACTATAAAATGGAATATGGTGATGTGGATTTAATTCTAGTTTTAGTATTCTAATGATACTATATCTGAATTCTCTTGGATTGAGGACTTCTTCTACCTTTTAAGTGTGGAAATTCTTTTCTTGTCTGAAGATATTATGTAAATCAATTGAAATGATTTAAATATTGATATTATTTAAAACATGAGTTGCATATTGCATCAATTATGCAATTATTTATGATTAAGTAGTGATTAATTATATATCAATAAATGTGAATTCTAAACTACAATACAAAATACATATTAGATATTTGTAATATGTACACTAACTTGCACTTAAACTAATTATGTATGACCAAACTAAAAATAAATTATATGTAGAGAGATGTAAAAATCATTCAAAGGGGATGGTCTAAAATTTGACTATACATTTATAACATATTAAGCACTAACTAATATAATATGATGGGAAAAATTCACAAAAAATTGTTTAAAATGAAAAATATGAGGGGGAAGTATGTTTCTAATATGTGTCAATAATCCCATCAATATGTACCTTTAAGGTATCTCCTAGGAGATACGTTCATGTTAACCATGATTGTATAATAAGTGTATTTTAGCTCCCTTGAAGGAATCTATTAGGAAACAAATCAAATGGCATTGCCATAAATTCAAAGTATGTTGAATGTATCTTTCAGTGGATAACTTCAACATGCACATGAGTAGAATTTTCTTTCACTTTGAAAGCAATACTAGGTGATAACTTGAAGGGCCTTGTAATACTTGCAAGGGTACCTTCAAGGTATCTCTTAAGAGATATGTTCATGTTACTCATGAAGGTATTTTAATGCTCTTGAAGGAATCTCTCAGGAGATATATTGAAGGGTATTGTCATAAATTCAATTAGATGTTAAAGGTATCTCCTAGGAGATGAAGGGCCTTGTAATACCTTCAAGGGTACCTTTAAAGCATCTATTAGGAGATATCTTAAAGGGCATTGTCATAGATTCAAGGGAATGTTTATGTTATCTCCTATGAGATGAAGGGAATTTTAATAACTTTAAGGGTACCTTCAAGGTATCTCTTAGGAGATATATTTTAAACATGATCAATAGTGGATTATTTCTTCATGGTATCTCCTAGGAGATACCTTAATGTTACCCATGAAAATGGTAAGGGAGAGTGTAAGTGTCTTTATGTGAAGTATGTTTAGAATTAATAACATCTCTCATTTTTATGTGAGGTAGTTTAGAAGTAATAACATATCTCATGAATAATTGACCAATGTTTAGTCTTATCTTAGACAAAAGGGCTAGGTGAGGTGTATAAGGGATTCAATGAGTAAATAGGTGTTCCAATCAAATAAGTTAACTATAAATATAATGATTGTTGTGTATATGGTCTCTTATAGATTTTATTTAGGTGTCAAGGTGTCTTAATTCCAAGATTCAAAGTGAAACCCATCAAAATTTTAGACCTCATAAGAAAGAACACTAACATAGTTGCATGATAATCAAAACTGGTTTCTTCTTGCAATGATGAAAAGTTTTGGCCCTTTAGGATGAGGGATTTAAATGTATAAATAGACTTGGGGAGGGGTTGACTCATCCTCAAAGTTCATGAAAACTCATAGTTACATAATAAAATCAGAAATTTAGTTTTAATTTTAGTCTCAAAGTTGCATGTATTCATGTTCATAGTTAACTACCAATATGTCTAAAAATAAGTTAGCATGTACAATATGATGCAATGTGTGAAGGCTCATAAATGGCATAGGAAAATTTTACATGAAAGTGATAAATATAAGTAAAATATGAGTACAAGAATTATTATTTTAACATGACAAAAGTAGTCTTCAACTCAAGGCTGATTAGGTGTTTTCACGATGTTGTTGTTTGTTAGAGGCATTAAAGTGGGTGATTACATTGAACTAGATGTTGAAGTCTCAGATTTATTCTTAGCTTCTAAATCCTAATAATGCTTGTGCCTAATGTCATATTTCCACTAAATAATATTCAAATTTAGTAATGGAGTTATATGTACCTTGTTTACTTGCTCTAGGATCCTTGTATGCTTAGTTTTTGTATTTTTAAAGTTTATTTTGAATATCCCCACCTACATCACCTTTTTCCTTTAAAAATTAAAATCAACTTATATCCCCTCCAATGAAAGTCCATAAAGACTCTACTTGAATTTGGTGGTAGTCTGTTGAAGAAGTTGATCAAAATTGATCTTACTTATGAGTCTATCCTATAAGTCTCTTGTCTCTAAAATCTTTAATTCTTTGAAGATCTATAAAATAAGAGTTTCATGCTCTATATATTTAGGCATTACCTCCTTAGCTACCATGAGCCATTTATTAGCCTCTTAGGTCCTAATGACCACTAGGTTGAGTGCATTTGAAGCTTCTAATGTTGCCTTCAAATTAAGGTGGCTATAAGCATTACTAGTCATATAAAGAATGATCAACTTCAACTTATTTTTATCCTTTTTCAAAGATTTAAAAATTTTATGAGTATCAATCATATGAGGGGCCAATTATACCCCCATTTTAGTAATAAAATCAAGAATATTATATAACCTAGATGTAGTGCTTTAGACCCAAGTTTCCATTTCCATGGGAACATGAAGTGTTCTCTATTGTTCCTTTATTTGTTCCAATTCTTGCTCAAGTTCTTACCTAGCCATTTTAGTTCCCCATTGTAGTACTAGCAATTCATCCTTCTACATTTCAAAATAGGACTTGAAGTCCTCTATATATGGGGATTTCCTATTCTTTCTATTGGACAAGGTAAAAACATCTTGTTTCTCTTCTAAAATGACCCCTCTTCTAGCCTCATCTTTCAATTTTCTCTTTCTTACCCTTTGGACACTCCTCATATTTTTATCAAATATAGAAATTACCATGGGAAGCTCAATGATTATGAGATTTGGATTCTAAGAATCCCTTGACCGTAGACCAGCTATCCATTATGGGATGAACAATTAGATTAGGTTTATTAGTTGAGTACACTTAGCTATAGTCTCAACTAATATATCTTTTGATTGGTTAAGTGATGGGTCAAGAAGGGAAGGCCATATGATCTTAGATCAATCCACACCTCCATATTGAGGTAATGGGTGGATTATGTATACTTATTTCTTATTTCCATCTTTATCTAAAGATGTCATAGTGGTGCATTGAGAGGAGCTAGGGGAAGGCATTACCAAGTCTATCTGAAATGATGAGATATGAATATAGGAACTTGATAATGCTCCCATGACCTTATTGGAAAATTTTTATTGGTTTTAGGGGGTGATGTGGTAGTGGTAGAAGTAAATACAAAATTAGTGGAGGGAATTGAGGCTATAAAAGTAAATGGTGAAGGTGAAATAACTAAGAAAGTGGATACAATAATGATACATGAGATATGCTCCACTTGGGGAGTAATTAGGGATGGTTGGGCACTAAAATAAATATGAATAAAATAAAATGAACCAACTCTAGTAAGGGAAACAAAAGAGAAAATTGGAGTAGAAAATTCAAAATGAGTCACCTCCTCACTTGATTAGTTACCACCTAGAGGTTTATTCTCATTATTATCTTTAAGGATAAAGGTTTTTGCTCTCTACAACTCCTCTTGATCATCTAATTCCCTATTTTCATCCATAGACTTCCCTCTAGTACCTATAACCAAGCTAAAGATTCTACTATTAGTTGTTGTTTAATATCTAGGTTTCTTGGAAGGGGATGAGCTTTTAGTTTCCTCTTGTAATAAAGTGTGGCCTTTTTAGCCATAAGGAATGCCTCTCAAGTTGGGACAATTGATACCTCCACACTTACATATTATTTCATGGGTGTTGTAGTTAGGTGAGCAAGGCCCTCTAAATTTGAAGAGTCAAGGAAAATTGGATCCCCTTAAGATCCTCTAAGCTCATCTCCAACCACACTGGTCTCCCTTTTGATGATTTTAAATTTTGGGGGAGCTTCCCAAGAAGGCTCCCCTTATTTTGATGATGGTGGTGAAAGCCTACTATGCTAGAAATCTAAAATAGCCCATTTACCTAAAGGTGGAATCATGAGCTATGTATCTATAATTTAGATTATGGGATCTTTTTAGATGAGCTTTAAATGTTATTCAACCAATCTTTCCATTTATACCCTTTCCAAGCCTTGGGCATCATCCTTAGCATTCATGAATAAAAAGTCATGATCATAAGGCTCATGCTGATATAAAATATCAAGGCCCTTGATATAATTTTAAATTATGCCATGAAGATCCTAATCCCTGTGAGGCAAGGTGGTCATGGAATAGTTCCCCTTCATCTTCCCCACTTCTCCAAAGTGTTTCCTAATTGTATAACACATTCACCCTATCATTTTGTGAGAACCATAGAATATACTCTTTTTATTCTTCATCAAATCCTTGTCTACACTCTACCATAGACGAAATGCTTTTACTACTCCACCAACGTATCAATCATGTACTTGGGAAGATGTAAGGGGTTAACCTTGTTATCAATAATTATAATCACTATATGATCTAGATATATTGGCTATTTTCCCTATGTTTCCAATGTACATATAATAGATTTGGATACCCTAGGCAATGGGACCTCATGAATGGACTACCATATCTAGGGATATACATCCTCCAAAATTCATGTGATGTTCTAGGTAAATGTGTATATATATAGGAATGAATAATAATTTCAAATGTGATTTTTTATTCAATCTAAAACTAGGCTCCAAGGTGACCCATAGTGCATATACACAGTTCCAATTATTAGATCTAAGAGATATGACATCTTATAAAAGTGGCCACCAATAAGCCATTTATCCTTGTGTAAAACCTATTATCGTATCTTGATGCTAATTAATTTCCCTTAGGAAAAAGCTAAGGTTAAAATCATCAACATGTCCAAAAGTGAAACCCATTCTAGGTGAAAAAAATGGATACTTAGGAAACCATAAAGTTTGTTTAGGAAGGCCATCCTAATATAAAACCCCATCCTAAGTGATAGGTATGAGGATCTTCTTCTTTAGGATGATAATTTTATCAGTGATAAGCTACTTTCTCAATGTTTTATTGATTGAATTACTTTTATTCCATCCTAACACCCTATGAAAATTTTAAGTAGCATATGAAATTGGTAAATATAAGTACCTCTAGAATGCATCTCTTAAGATGTAGGCCATAATGGTCTTATGATTAAAATGGTGTAAGAAGGAATCCCTTATCACCTTTCTAGTGAAAGATATAACATGTAATAGGTTTGTGGATGACATCACTTTAATATTGACCACCATGAAGTGTAACCCTTGTTGATTTAAAGGAATTAGGTCTTAAACTAATTTCCTTTGTGCTAGTGTTAAGTTATACTCATGGGAGTGGGCATCAACTACGTCAATGGCATCCCACAAATCTGAATAGTTTACCATATTGATCATTAAAAATAGTGGAATCAAACATAGTATTAATGTACTCGGTGGAGTCCTTGATTGAAAATTGGGATGGTTGTAAGACTCAGCAATGGCCCAAAGACTCTGAAGTATAGAATGCCTTTCAAAAGTATTTTATCTCAAATTTTTTAAAATAAAAGCTGGCAAAAAGAATAATTTGATGGAATGTTTTTGATGTGTAATTATCAACATAAAATCCTTTAAAGCTAGAACACAAAGAGAATGTTTTTGAAGCAAAATTTCCCAATATAAAATCTTAAGAAGACTAAGATTGGGAAGAAAGCTACCATTTGAAAAACATGCCAAAGTAATTTTTTCCACCACAAAATTACCAAAAGGAAGTTGTCAAAGTAAATCTTCCATGGACCAAAATTTCCAAAATAATTCCTCTGATATGAAAGTCATAAATGAGAAACCTTTCTAAAGGAAATATGCTGATATAAAGCTCCCGACATGAAACTTACTAGAGTGAAACTTCCAAAAATGAAACTTTTTGAAATAAAACTTTCTAAAAGGGAAGTTCTTGATACAAATCTACTGACGAGAAAAATTCTACAGAGAATATTTTCATTGTAAAATTTTCAAAAGTGAATTTTTTTGATGTGCAAGTTTTTGATATATATAATCTAAGAGAGTTGAATAAGTTATATCACCCATTCATCATTTTGTATATAACACAATTATTTTAATATTTTTAGATCTGAATAATTACCTTTACAATAATTACACTCAAAGGTGTTGTCATACCTTCAAAAATTTACAAGGTGCTTGAATGAATATCCTAAGAGATACCCTGAAGGGTGTTGTTATATATTGAAGGGGAAATTGAAGTTATCTCCTAATAGATACCTTCAACATGCACATGAGTGGAATTTTCCTTAACCTTGAAGGTCCTTGTAATATTTTAAAGGTATCTCCTAGGATATATCTTCAAGTTCCACATGAGGTTATTATAAGGCCTTTGAAGGAATATCCTAGTAGATACCTCAAGGTTGAACTTGCCTAATGTTATTGAGGTGTATAAGGGATTACATGAGTAAATAGGTGTTTCAATAAAATAAGGTATTTATAAATACATTTATTATTGTGTATAAGGTCTCCTATGAGATACCTTCAAGGAATATCCTAGTATATACCTAGAGGTTTATTTTTCCTAGCCTTATTGAGGTGTATAAGGGATTCACTAAGTAAATAGGTGTTTCAATCAAAGAAGATAGCTATTAATAGATTGAATATTGTGTGTAAGGTATCTTAGGATATACCTTCAATGTCCCCTTTAATATATGATAATGCCCTTCAAGGTATCTACTATGAGATTCCTTCAAGGGCCTTGTAA
The DNA here is from genome assembly GCA_037957365.1 of Torreya grandis. NCBI lineage: Eukaryota > Viridiplantae > Streptophyta > Pinopsida > Cupressales > Taxaceae > Torreya > Torreya grandis. Next base: position 822,186 of record JARHVA010000851.1, on the reverse strand, counting down.
TACCTTTATGGGTAACTTGAAGGAATTATAAGTCCCTTGAAGGAGTTACAACACCCTTTATGTAATATCCTAGTAGATACCTCAATGATTATTATCATACATTCAAAGGGACATTGAAGGTATCTCATAATAGATACCTTCAACATGCACAAATGAAATTTTCCTTTGCCTAAAAGGCACTACTAGGTGATATTTTGAAAGACCTTGTAATACCTTCAAGGTATTTCCTAGGAGATACTTTTCAAACATGCATCAGAGTGGATTTATCCTTTAAGGCATCTCTTAGGAGATACCTTCAAGTTACCAATGAAGGTATTATAAGGCCCTTGAAGGAATATCCTAGTAGATACTTCAAGGTTGAACTTTCCCAACCTTATTAAGGTGTATAATGGATTTAATGAGTAAATAGGTGTTTCAATCAAAGAAGTTAGTTATCAATACATTGATTGTTGTGTACAAGGTCTCACATAGATCTTATCAAGGTATCTTAATTCCAAGATTCAATGTGAAGCCCATCAAAATTATAGACCTCAAAAGATCATCAAGAGAGAGTTGAATAAGGTAAATCCTTTATTGCGTCATTTTTTATGAAATGATATTTTTTAATTTTTTTCTTATGTTTGCCACAATAGGTAGCATTCACATGGAATCATTGAATTACATAGAATGTTATAATCTCAAGATATATTTCAAAAATAAACATATAGTAGATTATAATGATGAGTAAGCATACATATAAATCAGTGAGCTCCCTTAGCTAAACAACCATGAGTAAGGGACATCCAATCTTTCAAATTCACTTAGGGAATGATCTCTTTAACAAGGTTATTGAAGTCTATAACAAGCATGCCAAAGTCTATAGCTTTCTTGATGAAGTTCGTAGCTTGCCTAATGAAGTTAACACACCTGTGAAAGTCTGTAGCTCAACCAAAATGATATATTTTCAACCATAATCTTCCTTTAAACCCATGGAATCTTGATAAAAATCTACTATCACTATTTCATAATATTATAATACTTATATATATAAAAATAAAAGACTAAAACATAAAAATGGTTAAAATAGATTGTCATGAATAATGATTAAGACTCACATAAATTGAAATAAAATTACCTATCTTCTACCTCAGACTAGTTAAAATATGGATGCAATGCTCAATCCAAATGGTAGATTATCTAATAGGAAGGATATAATATGTGTCTATACTGATTCATATTTTGGACTCATCATTTCCCCCATAACTTACCTTTTGTATGTCCCATTACAAACTATCTTCTTCTCTCCTCATCATTAGGGATCCTCTACTCCAATATTTGACTAAGATCATATATAGAATAGAGTCCTTATAACACCACTTTAGATGGGTTTGTAAAACCCATATATATCTTGATAAAGTAGAGTCACTAGTCATATAATTCAAGGCTTTGTGGTGTTATATTTTACCAAGGAGACATAGGAGTAAGTAAGATATATGGATGAAATCTCATTTCAACCCAAAAAATATATCCTCCTACATTAAGTACATTAGTGATAATCCTAATGATAGCCTCAGCACTTCAAAGAGTCTATATGATGTTTGTATGGGAGATGACCTCCCTTATTTTGAATGAAATAGACAATATGACCCATCTATGACTACTTGATACAACTACTTCTTCAAAGTGATTCTAAGTGAAAAATTTAAAATTCATGATATTATCATGAAGGGAATGTAGGTAATGATCATGAACCTCTACCCTTTAAAAGTAATAGCTCCAAAATTGGTTAAGAGTCTCTTTGACACTATAGAATTGAGGCTTGATGCATAGGCCTAACTCTTTTTCTATATTCAAATGATAATTATTTCTCTCATCCTATGTAATTTTGTCTATAAGTAGAAAGGAAATATCTCAATTGAAGTTTTCCAAAAAAAATATTTACCAAAAATCCATTGGTATTCCCCATGATAATACTACAAAGATAAAACTCACATGACAAATCTTGATTTTATAGGGTACTTATGTTGTATACTTCCAAAAAATCTTTATGAGTATTAATTTCATGAGGAAATCCATAAGACATCCTAAGGAGTTTCCATTTGTAGAAATGCTCATTAAAAATCAAACATTAATAAGGAAAAATTCTTCTACAGGCTAAAATCTTCTCTCCCAACTGACAGGTGAATTAGAGGGTCTGTTTAACTTGCTCAGTTTGTTATTATGCCTATGTGACACCTTATTAAAAAAAATTATTCTCTTTTTTAAGGATTATATTTTATTTTTTTAGTACCCTAAATTGTAAACATGTTTGATCCCAATGACTCTTTACATTATAATAAGACACAGGGGTTTGATAGGGTTGGTCTACTATGGATCTAAAAGGGACTATTTGAGACACTACAACTATTACTCTCACCAAGGATCTTTGTTTCTATTAAACCTAGTGATATGTATCATAAGTGACATTTTTCTTCTTTTATCTCTTTCATGTAACTCCATAGCATTATAATCTCATCCTCAGATTCATTTACTTTCCTTTTAAGTACTACTATTTCAACATTATTTGCCAAGGAGGCTCCTTAAAACTTTATATAATTTATATTAAGAATGAGTTAGTAGTATCCTTACTTTTTAAGGACTATATTAGATAATCTAGACTTATGTCCCTAAATTAGATAGGAAATAATATTTGAAAATGAATAGTGTTTGGGTTTTGCATAAGTTGCATGTGAAGAGTATGGTAATAATTTGGATCTATTCCCAATTTATTAGATTGGAAAAAATTTAAAATTATAAAATTTTGAATAATTTAGGTTTATTATTGATATTTTTTTTAGTTGGAGTATAGATGAGTCCAAATTATTTGAAATAGCCCCTTTTTAATGAAGATACCAAAAAAAAATGTCTTTTGCTTATTGCTTGATTTTAACTTCCAATTTTGATAGGGTGAGAGCATACTATAATATTTCCTCAATTCAATTATATGGTTGTGCTTCCTCACTAATAATAGGAGATTTACCTTTGTCAATGTGTGGTTATGATGGATAATGTGAATGGGTTAAAGTAAATGATTGATTATCTTCATCAAAGGCCTCTTGTTGGATAGGAGTTTCTTCCTCTTCTATCAGGTAAAATAATAGAAGGAGGCTCTTGACATAAAGTTTAAATCATCTCTATAACATCCCTTTGATCATCAACAACTAAAAAAATCATCTTCCATCTTTTCCTATTAGGTTTAAGTGGAGGAGCTAATTCCTTTTATGAGGTTCCTCTCTTTCTCATGTAGTACCTCTGTATAGATTGTAATTGGACTTATTTTGATGTAGGATATTTATCAATGATATTGATGGGTTATTGACATCTTATAGGCTTTGGAGAAAGTCTAGAACTGATGTGAGAAACTCTAAAATTTAGTCTTATTTTAGATTTTGGATGCTTAATCACAATAAGAGGAACTTTAGGGCTATGTACATAAACTATTGAGGTTGATATTCTACTCATTGATTTTGGAGTAATTATCTTAGAAGGAGAATCCTTCTTTTAAGACCTAGGGTTAGAAGTGGAGGCTTCTTGAAGTGATCCTTTGATAGTCTACAACTAATTTATCTTTCTAGTGTGATCCTGAACACACCTTACCAAAGGCTCCACTTCTTCATGAAAAATCTTGATGATATCATAGAAGGAAGACATTATTACTATCCTAGATCCTTCATCTAGAATGCTTGATATTTTACCAATCACCTGACTATTGAGTGTGAGTTGAATACCTTTCACTGTGGTGGAATTTTATTTCAAATGGAGAATAAAATCCTTATAAGGGTTTCATCAAACCCTTGGAACTTATGTAATAATTATAGCTATCTATTAGCTTCAAACATAACCCTAGATCTATCATCTCTCATGAGTTCATCCACAAACTCTGGATCTAACTTCTTCTTTTATCCCATAGCTAAATTTCCAATTTTACATAGGTTATAATGGAATTGTACAAATTTGAAAGGTTTTTGGAGGGAGAGATGAACAATGTGATATGACTAATTTAAAATTATCAAAACCCATGCCATGAGAGATAAATCTTTTTCACATTCAAAAGATTCACTATCTCCTCCTCACATTCAAAGGATTCACTATCTCCCATGTGTATAGGGAAAGAAATAGAGGTACTGATGACATGGTGAACATAAGGATCAGGGGTAAATCACATAAACATTGGATGAGTGATGTGGATCTCCCAAAAGGGGTCATTATTATTATACAAAATGAAAAATCCCTATGATTCATGTGATATGAATAATTTATAATTCTCAAAATCCATGCCATAAGGGACAAATCCTAATGCTAGGTGTTATTTAAGGATTTAATAATTTTAGACTCTCCTCCTCTTATGTAAAGGATTCACTATTTACCACATGTATAGGGAAGGAAATAAAGGGTCTGATCACATGGAAAACATAGGGGTTAGGGGTGATTCACATAAACATTAGATGAGTGATGTATATCTCCCCAAAGGGGTCACTCTTATTAAACAAAATCAAAAACCCCTCTCACGGGTGTCATATGACTAATTCAAAATGTTCAAGATCCATGCCACAAGGGACTAATCTTGATGCCATGTGTTATTCAATCATTCATTCATTAAATTTTATTAGGTACCATGAGGGAAAAGTTCACCACCCCAAATAATAATAACCTAGAATAGGTCAAAAAATGACTTTTCAACTTAGCCTAAAATGGAAAAAATTCATAGTATCCTGAATAGAGCCAACAAATGAATGATGTGAAGAGATAGAGATAGGGTGGAGCCATTAAAACCCTCTCACATCATACCACTTATTTACTATGGTTATTTTCTTAAAATTAATTAAAAATGTCTACTTTCCCCTTATATTCACAATTTGGGTCCCTATTGAATATAAGTAAGCACTAAACAATCCTAATCTCTGCCATTTCATTATCATGGCCATTTCATAACAAAAATCCAAGTCTATCCAAATCTCAATTATTTCATAACTTAAAGTGGTAAACAATGAATAAAAGGGCAATGCCAAGCCAAATAAATCACACATTTTAGATATAATAAAAAAATACATTAAATAGATTAATTACTTGACAAGAAGGACCTACAGAAATGATAGTAAAAAATGGGGTCAATGATTCCACCACTAATGCCATAATAAACCTAACAGTCCATAAAATAATTTTTTTTGGCCTTCTAAAGGGAGATAAAAAACTAAAAAAGAAGATAATGTCAAGATAAAAAAGATAAACTTAACCCTAATTTCGAAGTGCGCAAGAATTTTTAATCATATAATAATTTAAAAATTTATATGAAAAGTTACATATAAAATTATTTAAAAAAAATATTTATATATTTAAACATAAAAAATTAACATACATTATTTAATACAAATATTTAAAGATTTAAACATAAATAAAAATACATAATAAACATAGTTTTTAAATATAACAATATTTATAAATTTTTATCATTTATTATAATTATTCTTATTAAAAAAATTATTTATATTTGTTAATTTACATGATTAAATTTTCTAATAGGGATTTGACTTATTAATTTTTAGCCCCATTAGAATACATTTGAGATAATTTAATTCACCAATTCAAATACTTGTGAGAGCAAGTTTCCTTTCTTGAATTTACAAACTAATATTTGGAGATGAATTTGACCTCAAAATTATAATTAAATAAGTGACACAAAATCATACCTAGTAACTCAAAGACCTCTTGGAAAAGGATTTTATTTGCTTATCTAAATTATGTTTATGTGAGGGTATAAACAGTCTACACCATACCAATATATAAACATTAACTTTTCAATCCTAACAACAAGGTGTGATATCTCAATGCCTTGTCAGGGTTAAACATTTTAGACAAAAAATAAGTTCTTCAACTTCAAAGCCCAATAATGGGTTTGAAAATATGTGTCCAAATCATATCCATGTAAAATAAATTAAATTTAAATAGGAAAGTAAGCAAAGAAAATTTACTCTTGAAAAAATAATTCAATACAAGAATCACAAAAAAACTATTTATCAAGATTATAGAAATTATAGATGAAACACAAAATTTAATTATACCTCTTGAAAAGCTTTTCTAGGGCATTTTGACAATTAACTAGTACATCTCAACATGATCAATACTATTTTTAGCTACTTAAGAACACTTATTATATATAGTATCTCTATAAATATACTTTTCATTTATAGATTGTATCTAAATGTAGATTTATATAATTTGGGGAATTTCATTCCAATAAAATAGAAATAGACTCATTTGGGAAGCTTTTTAAGAGCATTTTTATTATTAATTGGTACATCCCAAGATGATTAATTCCATTTTCAACTACAAACTCATTTTGAATGCATTTCTAAGACATTCTAATGATTGATTGGTCCATTTTATAATGACCAAGATCATTTGGAGCTATCAAAAGAACACTTTATATTTATATAGTATGCCTATAAATAGATTTCCATATATATATATATATATATATATATATATATATATATATATATATAGACTTTCATTTTATATATGTCTTTAGATATAGATTTATATTTGATACAAAATCTTTTAAATAAAGGTAAAGGAACCAAGGTGGGATTTTTTCATAATCCTCATTACAAATGATTAAAGAATTAGAGGAAAAAACTTCTCTCATTAAGAAGAACACCTAAAAGGCATCCAAATTATGTGCTTGATTCACAATATGTATTTCATAACCCTCTTGAATTAGAGGTATCATTTCATCCCTTGCCACCACATTTTATGGAACTAAAATTTCCTACTTATGAGAAACAAGGGTGACCTTGAGCATGATTGAGAAATAAAACTCCTTGAATTAAACAAGCTAAATTTTGGGGCCACTACATTGGCCTCATCTAATACATTAAGATTGAGACATCTTATAATGTTAAGCTGAATGAAATAAAATGTGATACCAATCAAATAATGAACATAGTGGTGCCACAATGAGCTATATTATAGAATGCACCATGAAAATAAAATATTAGATTCACAAAGCCTCAGGTGTTTCTTATTATAAATTTGGCTGAGTATCAACTCATATCTCTCCCTACACCTGTAAAGGTTGATGCGAGTAATCCTCTTCCATGGGGATATGATGAGAATGAATATTGTGATTTCCATTAGGACCATAGGCATTCTACTAATAGATGATTTTATTTGAGATATAAACTTTAGTACTTATACGAGTCCTAAAAAAATATAATTGATGGGTCTCCTACCATGGGTTTTAGATCACATACATGGGATCACCAGAATTAAAAAATATTCAATAATCCACTACAATACCATACAATAAAAATTATAGAAGTTCAAATATAGAAATATAAGTAAAATTATCATCATGGAACTTTGAAACTGAAGGTAATGATTTAGAAATAATAGGCTCTTACATAATAAGTGGAGTTTCATCCACATTTTTTGAAGATGTAACATTAATAGTATATTTAGGATAAATAAGTGGTGGTGGTATAATATTAAGCATACATAAAATAGATGGTGTCTTTCTAACATATATGTCCACTTTAAATTTTTATCATATTTCTAAACCCAAAATTCTTCTTGGTCAATTCTAATTTTTTTAGCATCATTATAATAAAATAAATATCTCCATTGCAATCACCAAGACAAAATGTGATCACCCACAACTGAGATCCTTATCCAAAAAATATAGATGTCCCCTAATCAAAACCAAGGGAGTTATAATTTTGATGTAGAGATTGTGCTAAGATTCTATCTCTTCACACGAAGAATGCAAGCCACTATAGACTAATGCATTTCATGGTGATTTAGATCCCAATAGGTTTGCACTCACTATTACTTTAGATGAACTTAATTTGACATTGTCATGGGTTTGTATTAACTAGGTTTAACCGTTGAATTATAATCTTTCACTTCACATAACCCCTCTTACCAACACACACATAATTAGTTATTAAATAAATATTATATAATATATATCATAATATTTTTATATACTAAACATTAATTATATAATATTATATAAAAATTATATATTTATAAAATATATTTTAATATTAATAAATATTATTATATCATATAATATATATGCTAATATAGTTTATAAATCAATATTATATATTATATATTTCAGTATAATTATACATCTATATAATGTTAATAGTACATAAATAATATTATATATAAATATGATTATTATATTAAAAGTATAATAATTATAATATCTCAAAATATAGTATTATAATACTATATTATTTCAATATACTTAGTATTATAGATTATTTTATATTATATATTAAGTTACTATATTGAAATACTATCCTAAATTTGTCAACAGTATTATATATTATTTTCAATATATATAATACTATAAAATATATTATATTATAATAAATCATTATATATATATTTTCAAAAATATATAAAATTATCTCTAGAAAACATGTTAGTTTAGGTATTGAGGTAGATTACTTTGATGACTAAATCTATCAAACACTAATGTTTGATAGGCATTAATGCATGCTACTTTAGTTCTTTGTATGCTTAATTGTTCACCCCTTTGAAAATTTTCCCTTTCAATTGGGTATATTTTAACCTAATGGAATGAGTAGATGAAATTTACAAGTACAAAATATTTAACCTGAACAATGTTTCAATAAATTATAGTTGTAAAAGATATTATAATTATAAAGTTGTGCTCTATCCATACCCTATAAGATTCTATAATTTTTTTTTTGACTTGATTGTTTATTTATTTTAACTGTAAGCACTTCAATGATCTAAAAGGAATAAATTTCCTACTTACTTTATATGTATAATTTAGAAGTTGAAATCACATATCATGAAACATTAAATTTGGAGTTGCAGATGACACTTGGTATGGGATAAAGGGTAGTAAAGCAGATGGATTTGGTAGATTTTTATTGATGAACATTACCAAAGTGTCTTTAATCTTTGAAAAATATACTCAATTTATGTATTTATACTAAGCGACCTACAACATTCTAGCTATCAATCATGAACATATTCAATTAGCTAGAATTTATTCTACTAAAATTCATTAGTGCAAATTGGTTATCATTATTAATTTGATTTATTTTGATGGTTTTTAAATAATGTGGGTGATTGATTTATTTATATTCTGATGATTAATATGGATATGATATTAAAGGTTTTATTTTCAACAAATATTTGGTCTAATTTGTTATTTAATAAAGGGGATCATGACTAGACATGTGATGATGATGAGTGAGAGTATATTTACATGTTTTTCTACATATTATAAATAATATATAGAATATTCACATACTTAGTCAAATAAATTTTCAAAATAAACTTTCTATTCAATTTATACAAATTATACAACAACAAAATGACAATCAAATTTCAATTAACTATAACGTATTTGGAGATGCGATTCAGGCTAATCCTACATAATTTTTCTATTCAACTAATTAAAATTAAAGCAAAATTATTTTGATACCAATGAATATCTATTCTACATTATTAATGGTGAGTTTATTTCTATATTTAAATCCTTTAGTTAATTTGGAAATAAATAAATTTTAAAGTTTTCAAGCTTAAGACCAGATTGCTTACTAACTTCAATTTTGAAATCACTGTGAGATGTGTTTCTTGGTAGATCTTTTTGTAGATGAATGTGTTGCAAAGTGAGCTGAAGAATGGTTCATATATTTTTGTGGACAAGAATGGATGTTTTATTTTATAATAACATTATAAGACTGGTTCTTATTTGAGTATATACCATGGCCTTGGTACTTTTTTGGTGATTTGCAGTGACATATGTATAATAGACTTTGTTCACATTATTCTAATATATATAAAAAATATATTATTAATATGAATTTCATATTTATCATGTTTTTAAATTTAGTTTTTAATTTTATATAATCCCTACAATCCAATTAAAAATTTGAGATAATAAGGAGAATTTGGCCTTGATTCAGTGTTGTTTGTCAATAATTTAAGATTTAAGGTTTTCCCATAATTGATTTCCCTCAATAATTTAAAAATTTTGGTTCCAGACTATATCAAATCAACATGAATTTTTTTATTAACATAGAATCTAAGTATTTACTTAGTGAAAATAGGATGTGTAATTTTTCTATTGAACATGTTAATGACATATAAATAATTTATACTTTCATCAGAATCATTTTGGCTCTAGACAGTCATGACTTAAGACTATTCTTACTTTATACTATAATTTGTGTCTTTGGAGTGTGTTCAATTATCATAATTTTTTTAATATATAATTTAAGGATTAATACATGTAAAACAAATATTTTTAGAAGTTTACTTCACACTATTGATAAAACTAATAATACAATATTTTAGATGAAATTATTTATTACATTGTAGAAACAATGGCTCATATTTCCCACACCTTGTATAGAGAGATCTCATTCATTGATGGCTCTATTGATTGGAAGCAAAGAGATGAAGAATGGTTCATAGATAATATTTTTTGTCCAGATAACTACCACAATGGTTTGTGGTTGTTTAATTCAATATCAAGGGCACATGAAGTAGTCAAAATTATATTAAATATGAAATGTGTTTCTAAACATTTGATTGTAGTTCAAGTGGAATATATAAAAAACTATGAACATACATGCCAAGTGATTAAAATTAATTTAGAGGTGGACTTGTATACAAAAATTGTCAAGGTTAATTTTGGTAAATGTTCGAGGGATTCTTGTTATTCCTATGGTTGGAAGATAGAACCTTATCTAGATTTAGACTTGTATAAAATAGTCAAAATATTTACAATATGGTTTTGACTATGTATAAATCTTTTTATCAGTATGGATTTACTTCTATTTATCACCATTTGAATACAAATAAATAATTTAGTAAAATAATATTCTATGCAAAAATGTTTAATTTTATGAGGAGGCAAAAACTACCCACTCCGAAAAAACATTTTAATATAAATTATTTAGTAAAAATATTTAAAGATTTAAACATAAACATAAATAAATAATAAACATAGTTTTTAAATCTTAAAATAATTAATTTTTTAATCATTTATTATAATTAATCTTATTAAATAAGTTTATTTAAATTTGTTAATTTACATGATTAAATTATCTAATAGGTATTTAACTCCTTAATTTTTATCCCCCTAGATTACCTTTGAGATAAAATTCACCAATTCAAATACCTGCGATAGCGAGTCACCTTTCTTGAATTTAAACTTATGACTCTATTAGTTAATTTAAACACTTATAACATAATAAACATCTGACATGGTTAAATATCAAATACTATAAATACCAATATGGAGGACATTCCTCTTTAAATTCCATTAATCACATCAAACATTGAGCATACATCAAGTTGAAATACATATTCATGCCCTTTTATGTCAACTTTATTGAATACTTTCAATCAAAGTGGGGTTTTTTCACAATATTCATTACAAATTATTAAAGCATTAGAGAAAAAAAATTCTCTAATTGAGAAGAACACCTAAAAGGCATCCAATGTGCTTGATTCACAATATGTCTTGCATTACCCTACTAAATTAGAGGTATCATTTCAACCCTTACCACCATACTTTGTGGCACTAAAATTTCCTACTTATGAGAAACATGAAGGGTGACCCTGAGCATGAACAAGAAATAAAACTCCTCATATTAAACAAGTTAAAGTATTAAACCACTACATTGGCCTCATCTAATACAAAATTTAAGATCAATCCATTTTACAAAGTTAATTTGAATGAATGGAAATCTGATACCAATCAAACAATGAATATGGTAACACCAAAATGAGCTATATTATAGAATGAACCATGTAGAAAAATTATTAGATTCACAAAGCCTATAGTACTTATTATTAAGAAGATAGTTGATTGTCAACTCCTATCTCTCACTAGACCTATAGAGGTTGATATGAGTAAACCTCTTCCATGAGGATACGATGAGAATGCATATTGTGATTTTTACTAGGGCCATATTCATTCTACTAACATATGATTCTCCTTCAGATATAAGCTTTAGGGTTTTATATGAGTCTCAAAAAATTACACTTGATGGGCCTCCTACCATGGGTTTTGGATCACATCCAGGGGATCATCATAATTAGAAAAGGTTAAATAATACACTACAATACGATACAATGAAAATTATAAAAGTTCAAATATGGAAATAGAAGAAAAATTATCATCATGGAACTTTAAAACTGATGGTAGTGATTTATAAATAAGATCTTACATAATATTAAGTGGAGTTTCATCCACATTTAAATTTGAAGATATAACATTAGTAATATATTTAGAAGAAACAAGAGGTAGTGGTATACTTGAGAAAGCATCATCACTAGGCATAATAGGCATACATGGAATATATGGTATCTTTAGAACATATATATCCACTTCAATTTTTTATCCAATTTCTAAACATGAAATTCCTCTTGGTCACTTTTAAATTTTTTAATGCCATTGTAGAAAAAGTAATTTCTCCATTGCAATCACCAAGACAAAATGTGATTAATCACAATTGATATCCTTATCCAACAAATACAGATGCCCACTGATTGAAACCAAGGGAGTTATAGTTTTGACGTAGAGATTACATGCTAAGAGGCTATCTTTTTATATGAATGATGAAATAAATATATACTAAATCATATCATGGTGATTTAGATCCTGATCACTCTATGCCAAAACTACCTTAGATAAACTTATTTTGACATTGTCATGGGTTTGAAATAATTAGGTTTAACTATCAATTTACACTCTTTCACTTTACATAACCCCTCGCACCAACACATATATACATACATATGTCATAATATATGTGTGTATATATATCATAATATTTTTATACATTAAATTGATTAATATTTTATATAATATATTTTAATATTATTAATATATTATATAATATATATGTTAATATAGTTTATTAATCAATATAATTATATATTATATATTTTAGTATAATATACTTAAATTTATATTATATAATATATAATTTTGTAATATTATGTTACATTATATAATATATATTTTTATTATATATTTTCAATAAATATTATATATTTTAATATAATATATATAAATATCATTTTAATATATTAAATATATCACTTGCCTTTAGCTCGACTTGACTATTCCCAAAGTGCACTTGCATTCAAAAATAGGTGGGAGTTACCAATGAATTTGAAAATCAATTTTACATTGAAAAATGGGGTATGTATAATTTCAACACATTTTTAAGAGGAACAAAAACTGGTGAACATGTCTGACGAGATACATATTTCTAGTTTTTTTAAACATACACTGTAGAGTGTTGACAGATCAAAACATAGAAGGTTATAGAGTGTCTAAAGCATTGACCATATTTGTTACTATCATTTTTACAAATCTTTATTTTAAAGTATTTAATCTTAACATTATTTATTATATTTTTTTCTCTATTTGAAATGTTTGATTTGTTTGTTTTGATTTGGCCCTTTTATTCATTGTTTACTGCTTTATATTATGAAATCACTGAGATTTGTATAGTCTACCTAGATTTTTATTATGAAATAGTAGAGATTAGGATTGTTTAGTGCTTAATGATATTGGTTATTAATTATTTCCTTGTGTGTGGAAAACCAATAAGGATCCAAATGGTGAATGTGAGGGTAAAGATGACATTTTTTAATACTATAATCAAATAATCTTAATAACCAATATATTTAATAGTTTTAGATCCAAAAAATTATAGATAATCATCTAGACTAACCAAAAGGATTAGATTATAACCTCATGAGGACCCATTGTTATTTAAATTCTCTTTCCATTTGGAATGATTTTCCCAGGCTATTAATATGTGGATTGATGTTTTTTTTGAGTCTTGTGAACAACTATAGTTATACAAGTTTATCCATTATAAACAAGTTGTAATAATAATTTAGGTGAATTTATTACATAAAAATTATGTGTTTTATTGCTATAACTTTTCCCTCCCCTATTTCATCTCTTCTTGCATGTTTATTTTGTGCATTTCCAATAGTATTATTTGGTCTAGACTATCCTTGTAGTCTTAGTCTTTTGTTTTACTTAGTGTTGTTGGTTACTACCCACCTGGGCCTACACATTCTATTTTTATACCATAGAGATAAATTAGAATTGCGAGTTAGTTGACCTTCTAAAAGGAAAATAGGTCATAGGATTCAAGTGGGTGTATAAGATAAAAACCACTTTTAAAGGTAAGATAGAGAGGCATAAAGCAAGATTAGTGGTGAAAGAATACAAAAAAAGACCCAAACGTGATTATAATGTGATGTTTACACCTGTATCAAGGCTAGAAATGTTGAGGAAAATCATAACCATTACTACTTAACATAAATGGATGGTGCATCAAATGGATGTCAAGTCAGCCTTATTGAATGGAGTGATAGAAGAAGAGGTTTATGTGGAACATTTTGATGTTCATATGTCGAGGATGCAATGATAACAATAGATTAATATATCTTAGTTTGTTGTGTAGGTCTTGGAAGACCTTAAGACTTAATTCAATTTTATTGGAATGATTATATGACTACCACCTTTAGCTTGCAAGTAGGCCCTACTATAGGGATAACAATAACTTTGTAGTGACACAATATATTTGAGATTTATTTTTGTTGTTATGGTGAAAATTGATTTATTTTTTTTCCAACTATTACCCAAACTCAAAAAAATAGATGAATATTTACATTGAGAATTAAACTAAGGTAATTCATGTCAAAAAAATCAAAAAAGGAAAGAAGGGTTAAATAGAAAAGAAGATTTGCCTCGTAATAACAAAGACCAATAGGTTTTCTTTGGTTATTTTTGAAGATAGTGCAAATAAAACTATCATTCAAGAAATTATAGTACTCAACTCAGAATGGCATAAATATAGTTTTGACTCTAGGATAAATAAAATGCACATATCTAAGAAGTATATCCTAAAAATGGCTACCCTTAATAAATTGCCTTAAGCACATTTGTTTATAGAGTATAATAGAATAGAGAATACATAGACAAATTTAATTAGAATAACATAAAACACAAACTAAAAATATGCATTAGAATCACTATTATTAGTTTTAACCATTAGGAACTAAAACTATCTATTATTTATATCTTGAGAAACAAGAAAATATAGAAAGCAATGAAATAATGAATAAATTCCTAGAATTCTTCTTTGTATTTGCATTAATTCCACAAAGTTCTATTCTAAAAAACAAAAGAAGGGGGATACCCCTATATATATTCCTCTTCAAATTCCTAAGATGGTTACATTGGTCATAAAATAATTGAAGAGATGACAACTGTCACTAGATAAAACTTCCTCATGTTCTAAAACAAAAAATATTACCTATTCAAAGAGAGAATCTTCTTTCAACATATTGATTGGAACTAGAACATGAAATTTATAAAATAAATAGCCTAATAAATGGATATTTTGATCTTGAGGGGATAGACTGGGATCCTATTGTTATTGCTGATGATGGATCTCCCATTGTAGTAGAATAAGAAAGTGAAACTAGAGCGACTAAAGAGGAAATATTCCCAGTGTAGCTAAAGAAAAAGAAAATCTTAGAGGGGATGAAGAAGAAGATCCTATGGTGAATATATGTGGTTGATTATCCACCTATTTTGAATCTTTTAATTACTCTTTCCATACCTCAGAGCATTTATTATAATCTCTATTAATCAATTTTAGGCATGTGATGGGTTCCTTTAGAAGTTTGATAATGAAATATGATATTGCATCATGTTTAGTTAAGACAAATTAATTGATTGATATTGCTTTCTATATTCTTTGATTATTTAATGCTACCAAGTCCACCATCTCTTTTCCAAAGGTTATTCCTCATACTAGAGCCTATTTCTTGAAATTGACATTGAAATTCTAGAGTTGTGCTTTGAAAGCATCCTTGTTGATGATGGTACCATCTCTATTTTTCAAGGTGTGTGATTTTAGCTTCCTTGAGTAGAGTTATAACTCTATCACCTTGATAAGTAAGAGACTAGACCAATGATATCATGTAATCAATCCATTAATTTAAGGCTTTACTCTACTTATGTATGACTAATTAATGCTTAAATCTTCCAAGGGTAACACATTTAGTTATTCAAATTTATTCAACCTAATTAACTTAACCAAGTTGATCACTTTTCTATCATAATTCCCATATGTATTTTTATATTAAGAATTTTGTTATAAACCTCATCTCCTTTTACTTTATATTGAGCTAAAGTATTTAGATCATCAAACATGGCCTCATCTACCCATTCCACTTTGGTGATAGTTTCTTCTTGTAAGGTGGCTTTATTTTTCTATTCTAACTTAGTTGTCCTTTGATACACCCTTATCACCAATTCAGTGGCCACATCACCATATGCCTTCAGCATTGAGAGGGGGTATTCTACATATTTATACTACTATCTATGATTAATATTCTTTTTCTTTGTGAGTAAAAACATGGTCTATTTAGACTCACATATAATTGATTAATCTGGATGAGCCATTTTTATTTTGGTTACCCTTTTCATAGCTCCAAATTCCTTATCAAATTTTAGTGAGGCCTATAGAGGGTCTACTATAACTAAATATTTCTTTTCCACTATCACCAAATACATTTCCTTTATCCAAGACTTATATAATATATCACTCTAAGGATGAATGGATGGTGGCAATTGAGGAGATGGTACCAATCCTTATAATGTAGATGTTTAAGAGGTAGATGTGGAAGTGACCAATATAAAGGCAAAACTAGGTAATGGGATGGGAGGTGTTACTTGTGAGGACAACAAAGAACTAGTGCTAGTTAGAGCACTTTCTAGGAATAAATAAACCTATGGAATAAAAATAGTAGGCCTCCCATTAGGTAATTAGGTACTGGGCATAGGCATGGGCCTGGGAAAAATTGGGGGTAAATTAGCCATTGCAGAGACCTTTGAGGTAGATGACATAACAAAAGGATTGACTATGGGTAAGGGTATATTCATAGGCCTAACTACATGACTAATGAAGGGAATATAGGGCATTAATTTCATGGTAACTAGTGTTGGTGGCCCACAAGATCTACCATAGGGGTAACTATTCAGAAACAAGGGAGGAAAATAAACACAATCTTAACTAGACATACTTGGATCCTCTTTGATAGGAAGTAGGGGAGGTAGCTCTGGTGTAGAAGCTATTGTTACCATAGCAGGCAGTGTTACAACTTTAACTTAAGATGAATGACGTAGAATTGAAGGTTATCCAGGCATTGAGGCAACATTTTGAACCTAGGATGGGGTGTTGGTTATTACTTCTAAAATATAGACTTAGTGTGTTCCTTAGGGTCATATTCTCCCTTCCCTAAAGTAGGATACAATGATTGCAAGATTATCTAACTTAGCTAAGGTTTAGTTAGTCTCTCTTCTTCAACATCAACAATCTAAATTGTAAATGTGGATGCACTTACTTGAGCACTTTTAGACTTGAAAACTTCATAATATACAACATATTTTATTTTTCCCCTAAATATTAGAATCTTTCAAACTTTGTTTCACCTCTTAATCATTTGCATAATTGATATATAACCTATCCTCATCCTCAAACTCATGGTGGTAGGAAAGGCTCAAGGCTAACCTATGTTTGTTGCAATGGTTGAAATATATGTACTCTGGGTCCCACTAATTATTTCCATCATTTTCAAAGTCAAAATTAGGTATTTATTTAGTATTTAAAATTATATAATTCCAATTTTCTATCTAAAAATGTCCAACATTAGACAATTAGGATGAATTAATCCTCTTTTTTTGTTCTTACATAACCAACCCACTACTGTTTATAACTAATAAGAAGTTTATTTCTCAACAAAACTATTTGGAACTATAATGGGAAAACTAATAGGGGGTATCTTTATTAAAATCAGCCTCACAACTATGCAATCTAGGTAATACTAATAGGCTCCTAGGGCACTCAACGTTGTTTTGATTTCTTCTAATAATCTAGGCATGGGATTTTCATGGATCTACCTATATACTATGGGATAGAATTTTTAAAACATGGCTCTCAAAATTTACTTATAATTGTAAACTTTTACCTTTGATAAGGTATGAGGAATATTCAATTTTATATTTAGGTCCCAATTAGTGAACCAAGGAATTTTTTTAGTAGCACAAATGACATCTACGAAGTAGGAGATCATGTAAAAATGATCTCCCTAATTGGCCATCAATTTTTTGATTTGGGCCACCATATTACAAGATATAATTTTTCCCAAAAGGGGAGTCTTTCCATAATTTACTATCATGGATAAAAGTGGGATTCATTTTTCATCCACATGACTTACATCTTTAGCCCCATAAAACTGGTTCATCATGGACATTCCCATTCTTAATCACATTCTGAACTATATGATGGGAATTTGGATAGTTTTATTTTTACACATAAAATTCCCTTTGTTCTTATCCCAATCATTTAAAACATCCGTTATATTATGGGTTTGAAGCCATTGATTCATAGTCTCTTGATTGTACTTAATCTCTAGTTTGGGAAAATCATAGTAAGATTAAAGACTAACTCGGATATGAAGGCAATATATTGGCCTAAATTTAAATAATTAATCATATTATCAATGAATTTAGAATAAAATAACATATTGTAGACTAATTATACACAATGTAGTACCTATGGGTTAGATGTTGCTTTGTATAAACCCATGGACTTAAGTGAAAAAATATCTAATCTATCCTCTACTTCATTTGTGTCTTCTTCACTAGCACTATTTTAGTCTAAAATATTCTTTATGTGGTATAATAGGTCATTTTAATTCTTATAATTAGTATCCAACACAATAAAGTTGATTATGGTATCTCAAAATATGACATTTTCCACATAAGAGTAGATGAATGGGATTTGTTCTTCTTACTGACTTCAGATGCTTCAACTTTAGCCATGGTTTAAAATTTTGTGATTGATAATCTTGAAACTTGATTTAATGGACAAAAATATAAATAAGTCTTTATAAAACTCATAAAATGCCTTGAACAATAGTAAATATCAACTAAAGGTGAACCTATTATTTTGAGGAAATAAACATTAAAATCCAAATTTAGAATTAAATCTAAATAATGGTAAGTGTTTATTTCACCTTGATTTAATTCTAGGGTGAATCTTTAGTTTTAATTTAATGCCTTGAAAATTTAATTTGAGAAATCAGCCAATCACCACCCTTGGTTTACCCATGTGTTTTATTATCATAGGCTTGAATTTTAAGTGAAGTGACTTGGATTTATATCCCCTATAATAAGTCCCATTAGCATTTAATTTGCACCTACTATAAATGCTTTATGAATAACTATACACCACCTAGGTGTTGTTTTTGACATGTACTCAATACTTGGCACCCTCTTAGGCATTTTAGCCTTTTACTCTAAATATCAAACCATCCAGGTGGATCACATGACACTTTACCAAGTGTCATATTTTGATTGGATAGATCATATTCAATTATTTCATGAATTGACCCCTTTAATCCTTTGAATGATGTGGCCTTAGAACTTTTGCTAGTTTGACAAATGGAAATTTCATACTAAATCATGTTTTTGCATAGATTTATTATATGAAATTATTAATGGACCCAAATTCTATGACACTTTACCAAGTGTCATAATTTTATTTTATTATGTAGTCATTAATCTTCATAGATTCCTTTGATTGTATTATTTATATGTGATATGTGTCCACATGTTTTTATCCCATTAATCCCAAATACTACATAGATTTCAAGTCACACCTAGCTACCTAAGATTAAGAAACTTACTACCAAGTGTCATCTTATTATATAATCTCTTTATTATGAAATTGAAATATTGAATATTAATTATGGTTCAAAACTAAGTGCCAAGTAGTATGATGTGATAGGATCACATTATCATGAGACTTAATAACAAAAGCCTCCAAAGGCTATGATTGGAGGCCATGTGGTGTGTTCTTATTGAGTCATGGGGTCACAAACTTTATAACTTCTTTGTAAGCTATAATTTTGTGACTAGGTGACAAGTGGAAAAATCCCATGGGTCATATTATCAATCAATTTTTCAAAGTCAAAAATATATGTGACAACTTATATAACTTGTGTGATTGAGTCACCAATACATGCAACACTACCATTTGTCATTTGAAGATGAGCTAGCATGGGGGTTCTTAGCAAATAAAAAGGTGGAAAAGTTAGAAATCCATGAGATAAAAAGAAAATCATCATGCCACATTTGTATAAAATCCCTTATAATGGCATTTACAATTAAAATGGATGGTATTACAAGGCCCTTCAAGGTATCTCTTAAGAGATACCTTGAAATAAAATTCCAATCATGTGCATGTTCAAGGTATCTACTAGGATACCAATCGAAGGTAATACAATGCCATTCAAAGTATCCCCTAGGAGATACCTTGAAATAAAAGTCTAATTATGTTCATGTTTAAGGTATATAATAGGAGAATCCTTGAAGGTACTATAAGACCCCTCAAGGTATCTCCTAGAATATACCTTGAAGGGAATTATAGTACCTTCAAAGGTACCTTGAAGGTATCTCCTAGGAGATACCTTTCAAACATGCATAAGGTTAGCCTTGAAGGTATTACAATGTCCTTCAACGTATCTCCTAGGAGATACGTTGAAATAAAATTCCAATTTTATACATGTTCAAGGTATCTACTAGGAGACCCATTGAAGGTACTACAAGAATTTTCAAGGTATCTCCTAGGATATACATTGAAGGGCCTTAGAGTACATTCAAGGGTACCTTAATGCATGTTTGAAAGGTATATCTTAGGATATACCTTATAAATTTTAAACATGCATTAGGGTATACTCAAAGTTAATACAAATACCTTCAAAATATCTCCTTAGAGATACATTGAAATAAAATTCAAATCATGTGCATGTTCAAGTAATGTTAGCAAAGTTTTCTCGAATTTTTCTAGAATAGGCTAATTACGGGGACAACTTGCACAATAAGAAGCAAAAATGAATCATAATAGCATGAGTGAATTTATAGAATCTTAATTTTTTTACATAGAACCAAATATAAAGATAAACTAATATGGCATTAACAATTATGAAACATAAAAAACATAATATAAGATAGAACAATATAAAACAAAATTGAGTAAACACTGCACACTAGGCATATGTAAAAAATTATTAGGAAAACCATAATAAAACTACTCTATTAATTATATCACACATAACAACCATATTCCATTACATTAGAGTACTATATAGATATTTTTACATAGCTCTATCTATTAACATTCTAGTCTTATGGCATGCAAAAAGAAAGACTCTTGGCATGCTTATATCTATCACTTAGTGAACAATGTTGAAGATATCCAAAATATCACATAGATAAAAAATGATACCCTGTGCACATGTGTCCATCGATTATAATATTATAATTTTATGAGGCCCTACTCCACATTCAACACTTACCTAGACTTAAACTATTGTGTCATCTCAATACAAACTTTAAACTCTAATCTTGAATAAAGCTAGAAAAGATTAGCCTTTTACAAAAGTGGTAGTAATCACTCCAAGTGTTGTTTACCAATTTTAACCCTTTACACACTACCATTTTAGGTTTTCAACTAAGTAGCATACTTGCTTACTACCCTTTTTGGTTTTCCATAGACTAGATTAACTAGGTGTCCATCCTAGTTAGGGGATTTTAACCAACCTGACCCCACTCCTAATTCTTATGACTATGTTACAAAGTATATTTTTTTATTAAGTTGTAAAACTTGAAATATATATTTATCTATTGTGGAGGTGGTGCCAAAGTTTATCCAAGAGTCTATGTAGGTTATGGCTACTCAGATTGTACCTTTGTACCTAGCTTTATCTTCTACAAAATTAAGTGGAACTCCTATGGTGGAACAAACTTAGGTTATTTTATGATATGCACAATAGTTGGTTCAACCTATGAGATTTCATGCTTGAGTGTTTTCAAATTATCAAGTACTTCCCTCACCATTATAAGCAAAACACATAGTGGAATTTAAATGACCATCAAATTTTACACATCTTCTTTTACAATGATAAGGAAGGCTCTGACATCTAAAAACTTAAGCTATACACACACACACACACACACACACACACACACACACACACACACACACACACACACACACACACACACACACACACACACACACACACACACACACACACACACACACACACCATAATATCATCCAACATGTGTGTAGTCTTTTAGGTTTGAATATTCATAAATATGTTATGTATTATCTCATTCTACCAGACCTAGAGCTTCTTCATTATGATATCCCTGACATCTAATAACTATTGAAATATGTAGGTCAATGTTTCTCTAGTATCCATTTGATCACTCATTACAAATTTAGATTTAGCTCCCATTACAAACTCTGGTTTCATAGTAGCTAAGGATTTGTCAAGGTGTTACCTGCAATTAAGAATTCCTTGCATTATCTACTCAGCTTGATGCATAATAATATCCAGGACCTTTACATATTCCTCTAGTAGTTCATAAATTCATTATATTTTAGCATGGATATCTTGATCTTGAGTACAAAATATGAGTAGTTTATTTGTGTTCACCTAATATTTTGTTAGCTAAGTCAATAATACAATGAGTTATTTATCCTTAGACATTACTTAATCATGAAGTACTTGCATAACTAAAGCAGGACAATAGTATTGATGAGCTACCTAGCCTTAGCGATTTGATTTTTTGCTTGTAATTTATATTGGCATAGTTGAAAACATTATATTCTAATTATGATGCCTTTTATGTAATAGATTATTGGAATACATTTGATCATTTAATTCTCTTTGATAATGGCAACTACAGAAAATCCAAAGATGTCTCCATAAAAGTAAGAAAAATTATGCTAGATGTGGCTATGACTATAGTAGGAGCTAGTGTAAGTTAAGCCAATGGAAGCAAGAAATTGGTGTAATAATATGATGTGGTGGGGACATCCCATAACCACTGGGTAGAGGGGTGAAACTTTGATAGTGAAGTCTCCTTTGGTGCACTTGATTGGGTTGCATCCTTATGGGATGCTACATGTTTTACTTCTAAATTATACTTAACTTTATCTCGATCCTTAGATGTAGCCTCAATAAGAATTCAAGTTAACTCCTTGGCCTTAGATCTGGACAAAATTTTAGCTTTAGCATCTGTATCAGCCTTATCTTTGGCATTAACCTCTGTTTAGCTTTAACATCAGCCTCAACATTTTCCTTGGTAGTTTGTACCTCTACTTTAGGCATGGAATTCTCCTCCCAATACTATTCTTTAGCATCTTTATCTCATGCCTCTTGTTCTATTTGATTTTGTTGTGCATCTTTCACCTCTTGATCGTTATGTTCTACCTCTTCTTACTCCCTTCTCTTAGCCTCTACTTCTTTAGCTTTATTTTTTTGAGACTTTGGTTCATCATATTGTCTTTTCATAGCCTTTACTTATTTCTCTCTCTTCATTTTAGCCTCTACTTATTTAGATTTACTTCTCTCAGCCTGAGCTTCTTCAACCTTATTTTTCTTGACCTTAGATTCTTTGGTCTTCTTTTGTTGTTCTTCTTCCTTAGCATGTTGTTTGTCTTGTTATTTTTATGAAACTTCTTTTTGTGCACACTAGGTTTCCTATGCAACTACTTATTCTATGGCCTCTTATTTTTATTCTTCTCTACTTTTCTCTATTTCCTTTTTTATTTTTTTGTAACCTTTTCCTTAAGATCTAGGGTAACCTGTAAAGCTACCATTTATTTTACTAGATATGGCACAGTGGTGTTTATATGTCCCTCCATTATATCTACATCATCTATTTCCATATCATATTGTGAGTAATCCAAATATTCATAGTCCATAACCACATCTCTGTGCATGAAAATATTTTTAGACTCAGTTAAAGGGACAAGTGTATCCTTATGTCTCTTCACACCCTTTAACTTAACTTTATGGGCCCTTATTGTTATGGATGGATATCTAAAAGATAACATACATTATTTCATGGTGGTTCAAGGCCTATACCAATGATGCATACATTATTTATGAAATAATGTTCGTAATGGGATCCCTTACTCTAGTGGATCTACACTCTATGTAGATGTTGAACCATCTATTAGATCTATTTAGAAAATTTCTACCTCAATTTTGCATCATTATTCTTCTTGATCTAGAGTATCCACAATAGTAAAGGGAGGGGGTTATGTATTCTACCCAAAAGTCTTAGTTGAACTCTTTTCACACTTGGTAAGTATGCACTACTTTCTAAAAAAAGAATTCTTTCTCCTCCTTATCATATAACTTTTATCCAATGTCTTTGATCATGAATTGTAAAACGTGCTATTAATCAACCCCTAACTTTACAAGATCACACTCATAAGCTATCCTTAGCATATGTGGGTTGTTTAACCAAGACTTGGTTTACCTTGATGTCTTTCTAGATGGTGGTGGTAAGGCTCTCTATGTAGGTCCCTTGCACTATGGGGGAGCTATGGACTACTATAGTGAAGCTTGAGGTTATGTAGCTAGATACGAATGTGTTTTATCTTGCCCAAGTTATTGTTCACATAGAGGGATGGTTTGAATCAACTGCATTGACCTCA
Organism: Torreya grandis; assembly: GCA_037957365.1. Classification (NCBI taxonomy): domain Eukaryota; kingdom Viridiplantae; phylum Streptophyta; class Pinopsida; order Cupressales; family Taxaceae; genus Torreya; species Torreya grandis. The sequence goes on along the minus strand of JARHVA010000851.1, from coordinate 797,536 downwards.
TGGCTAGGGATATTATCCTTCATACTTTGGCTTGTGATTTAACCATTATGATGAAAAAGGGCATTGAAGTCATAGTTGAAGGGATACAAATCATTATATTTGGTTTCTTAAAGATCTATCCCAATACCCATTGATTCCATTTATACATTTATGAGCAAGATCAACAACCGGTTCCTATCCATGACTATACTCATAATCTACACTATTTGATTACTTTGTTCTACTAAAATCTAGGTCTTAATTTTTATGCATGGGAGTATATTGAGAACAAATAATATAATACTCATGTTCACCAACATATATAATGTTTTATAATTATTCATTCCCTTTATTTAATATATTTTGACACCTAATTTATTCTTGCCAACCTTTGTAAATGCACCAACTACCTATGCTTGAATTCTCTTCCTCATCTTTAATATTATAGCTTTGGTAGTGACCCTTTTATCTCCTAGATATTTAATTTACCCCATAGAGTGTGTTTTTTATGACCCTATGTCACTTCATCTAGCCACTCTATTTAATGAATCCACCTGTTACTAACTTATGGATTCATGATTTGTAGAGACTCAGTGTGTGAAATTGGTCTATAGGGATGAGCTCAAAACTTGAAAAAAATGGAGAATCGATGATTGAACAAGTCTTAAAATAATGAGTTCACCATTAATGAATATAAATTGCATTTCCACTAAAGGTTTTTTTATTTATTACTTCTAAATATCTTTGCACATTCACTCATATAGTCATAACTCGACTATCCCTTGCATGCCACAGTTATATCAAATCCCTTACAATAAACTTTGAAATCAACCTTGAGGGTATTACAAGCTATCCCCTAGGACATACCTTGAAAACAAATCCAATCATGTGCATGTTCAAGGTATCAACTAGGAGAACCCTTAAAGGTACTACAAGACCCTTAAGATACATTGAAGGGCATTGTATTACCTTCAAGGGTACCTTGAAAGTATCTCCTAGGAGATACATGTTAAACATGCAAAAGGGTACCTTTAAAGGTATTACAAGGCCCTTCATGGTATCTCCTAGGAAATAACTTGAAATAAAATTCCAATCATGTATATGTTTAATATATCTACTAGGACACCCCTTAAAGGTACTAAAAGGTCATTCAATGTATCTCATAGGAGATACCTTAAAAGAAAATTCCAATTGTATATGGAATGTTTAATGTATCTACTAAGAGAACCCTTAAAGAGTGTTGTAGTACCTTCAAGGATACCGTTAAGGTATCTCCTAGGTAATACCTTTCAAACATACATAAGGGTACTCTTGAAGGTAGTAAAATGCACTTAAATGTATCTCCTAGATTCTAAATTATCTTAACAAGATCTTGTTCCATAAACAGTCACTGAGATCTATCAACTAGAATTGATATGACACATTATTCATTAACATAACTTAAGTAACTCACAATATAACATTTAAAATTGCTATTACATATATAAAATATCTAAGATACTAGATCAATGATAAGAAATGGAAGAGCCACCAAACAACATAAACTTATAGAAAAAACTGAAGGATTTTTTTAATCTATATTTGATGTCAAAATTTCCCCTCTCTAATTAAAGAGGGTGATACACTTTTTATAGTATTAGGATAGGAACATCATTATATCTCAAGAAAAGTTGAATAACACTCAACATCTCATAAGAGATAAAAAAACTTACATTAGGAAATATTCCCAACCAAGGCTTATAGTTATTAGAGGGGATACCTATGAGGTGAAAGCTATAAATGGTGACACTTGTGCACTAACAACTACTGTAGCTATTGTAGTTGTAAATAAAATCATTGCCACTATAGTTGAATTTATTTTAATAGTGTGGGTTATCATTAAGGGGACTATTGAAAATATAATATGAGTTGTAGTTGGAGCAATGGTTATAACTGTAAATGCTGGTGGGGTGAGCATGGATGTCATGACTTTCTTACTCACCTAAATTTAGAGGTAGAGAGTATGGCTAACCTAGAAGTAAATTTACATTGATTTGAATTCCAATAGGGGTATTTTAAAAGTTGAGGAATATTATCCATACATAAAGGCTTTATACATTGAGAACCTTGCTTCTAAAAAAATCACTTGTTGTTACACTTCATTGATTGTTTTATAAATAGTACCCTCAACCTCTAGTCTAAAACTATTGGTAGATACATGGAGAAGGTGTTAAAAAATGGATTTGTGTACCAAATATAATTTTGGAGTGACTACATTATTTATCCTTTTTTATCCCAAAATAGCCATATCTTTGCTCTCCTGACTGATCAACTATAGGACCAAAGACTTCATGTTATGGTGTCATTCAAGCAAGGCATATCTCCTATTAGTTACATAGTTTTGTGCCCAAGTAACATTAGGGGATGATATTATGTTCAAATGGGAATAAGATTTATTCCTAGATAATCTTCTAACAAAATTATTTTAGCCTCCATTTTCTTCATCTTATTTTCCTTTGGATATACATCTCCCCATTGAGGCTATAACTCCCCTTTTGTAGCTTTGATTAATTATATGATACTACATAGTTTTCTATCCATCCTGTGTATATAGTCAATGCTGTCCACTAGGGGTTTTATGGTGGTTATTCCTTATAATTATTTTATGGCTTGATCATATCCTTTGATAATTTTGTTGATTACCCCCTACAGAATCCATAAAGCTATAGGGGTCCTCTCGAGATAGAAAGCTCACATCAGAGGGATGTAATTTTCTCCTTTTGGACAAAGATAAGATATCTTCCCTTTGTTCCAATTCCACATCCTACCCTTTTACCATGAGGGTCTTAATTCTTACCCTCTTTATGGTATTCATCTCCTTATCAAAATGGAACTTGACCACTGATTGCTCAATGACTATTAGGTTTCCCCTACACTCTACTACTTGTTGTAGCATTTGTAACCATTTTGGTATGTTCAAGGTTATTGACTTATAAATAGGATTTGTAATATATAATAGATTAGAGGAATGAGGCTTACCTAGAGGGATCATGGGCTTAGGAGAAGAGGTTCATTTTTGTGGGAAAGGTGGGATTACTTACCTCTAACTAGTGACCTTTTTGGAGGGTGATATATCCATAACTATCTTTCCCTTTTCCAACTCCTTTTGGATGGTCACCATAACATTATAGGTTTAATTAGGCTAGGTTATTGGCATCCCCATTTAGGTAGATGGTTAATATGGGGCAAAATGTGAAGTGAAAATGGAGGTAGAGACTAGGCTCCCAAATGGGACTCATTTCTATGGTTAGGGGGGGTTAGTTGTGGTGAAGTATAAGTATGTGGAAGGAGTACTGAGGACATTTTATAATTACTCAGTGGTTGAGTCAAATATGAGCCCAATGGTGGTGAGTGGGAGAAAAAAATTGACTAATGAGAGGAAGGAAGGAATATGAACCTCCTGAAATATGGTGAGTCAAGGAAAAAATAACATAGGGAAATCTCCACCACTACCCATGAAATTTGAGGTACCGTGTGTTGTAGAGGGTGGAGAAAGGATAATTTATAATGTACTAGTTGCTATGATGGTAATGGAGGTTGGTGAGGCATGAGGAGATGATTGAGGGGGTGTGTACTCTTGTGTTCCCATTTGTGAAAGGGCCCCCTTAGGAGCCTCTAAAACCCAATGTTTCTTTTTAGTATTCTTGGCCTACTTTTTGGTGGTTTTAGTATTATACTATATGTGCCTATCCACCACCATTGACATGGCGGCCTTTTTCATCCTAGTGTGGACATCTATGTCATTCAAGTTTTTCATAAACACTTCATCATTCCAAGTGTAGACATGTTCATAGTTGATCTTTACCCTTCTTTTGAGTTTCTTTTGGTGTTTCTTCACATTCTCCATAATTTACCATTATCTATAGGTTTCCAAATTGAAATCATTATGGGTTTGAGTTTTTCCCACTATCTATAAGTATTCACATTTGGTGAATTGAATCCTACCAATACTAAGGGGAGTCAAGTGCACAAATCCTTACCTCTTATTTCTTAGCTGAACATCTATAGAGTCATCTGATTAGGCACTAATTTATTATTCTTCAAATTTTTTTGGGACCAACTTGGGTAGATAAATATGGTAGGTTCTAGTGCATTCTATTATAATTATGGTGTAGTCTATATAGAGCCAGTAATCCCCCATTTTTCCTATGCTATTCCTCATTTGATTAGAGAGCCTGGGTGCATTATTCCATAGATGGCCTAGTACACCATTGGGTATAAGGTCTTAGTAATATTGGTCATGTTCCTCCTAAACATGTGAATGTGGAGGATGTTGAACCTTTCACATAGCCTACTCTTAAGGTACTCTTCATAAGGCTCCCAAGGATCATTGAAAGATGCATGGATGATTTTGGTTATAACATCCATTACATAGGACATCATATAAAAGTTGTGATCTAGGGAGTTATTTAGATTGGTTATTATGGTGATGATGTTGGAACTGGTGATTTCTCATATGGAAATTATCCTTTTACAAGTGAGAATAAGGTTGAGTAGGTGAATCCACACTTCGTTGACATAAGTTTTTCTATGGAAACCATATGTTTTGTTTAATAGGGTCATGGCAATTCTAAGTCTAGGCCAAAAAGTGGCTATGGGAATAGAAAAATAGGGCCTTTGATTGTGAAAGTACTTGGATCATGGGACTATTCTTGTAGATTATATGTATAATGGTATTCATTAGGGTTTGGTCATATGTTATTTTAGGGGAAGACATCCTTTAGTACCTTTCAAATGATCTACCACTAAGGTGGGCCATTAGTGTACTATTTTGTTGAAAGAGAACAATTTTTCTAGAAATTTTACCATTTTTAAATAAATCAAATAATAAGCTAACGCATGGAATTACCTCATGTTTAGCTATGGCATTATGTAGACTCACTATCTTTATTACCAATAGGTCATATAGGTACCTCTATGAGAATGTAGAGAGTTGGTCCTTTGGAATGCAAGGTTTGGCCTTATCAACTTCTTCCAAAATAGAAGTTATTGAATTCATGTCTAAGGATAGCTTCATCAAACACTATGTCAACATATTATACTAGTCCTAAAATTAAATACATATATCGAGGAGGTGAAATTTGATAGGAGGATGCCATGGTTACGTAACTGTGAAACTTTTAGTTTATGAGGGTTTAAACTCAGGCTTGAAATTTATTAGTTTGATGGCAATATGAGTGTAATTAGCTCAATTTTTTTATATATTTCATTTGGATTCACTATATTTACTTAATTGATTGTCAATTTTTTCAATTCATGTGAATTAATGGTGTTAATAGCTTTGGATCCTCACTTTTATTTTTTGTATTTTAATTTCACCTGACTCATGGGATGGTGACACTTTGATCACATTGGATTAATGGGATGGTGACACTTTTGTCCCATTAAATTGATATTATGGTGTCACTTTGAAGTATCACACTGATTCACTTACCTAGTTTATTTTTTATAATGATTTTCAATGAGTCAATATTTAGGTGATTAGGATGATGAGATTTAGTATGATCTTTCTTGCCTGCTTGCCCAAGGATTTTTTACATTAATTTTAATCTATAAATATCTAATTAAATGAGATGGAGATGTTGGAGAGTTATCAATGATGTCATGGTGATGTCATATAGGTATCTTGGTGAGTGGATGAAGTGCCTTAATAGTCTAAGTGATAATGACAAAGTGTGTAATGTGCTTGTCCTAGTGTGCTTAAAGGTGGCTTAGTTGATCTTATATTTTAGAATGGTTAGAGATGTTTAAGGATGAGGATAGTCCTTTGATCATGTACAAGGGGAAATATAAAATGTTTTATAAGATTTGAGTGCTTGTGTGCATGAGTTTATTTCATCTAGTTGATAATTATTCTCATCTAGATAGTTTGGGTCTAATGGCATAAAATATGAGTAGGAAATTTGATGACATCATAATTTCCACATGTGGATGAGTAAAGGGGAGTTGGTTATTCCAATAGAGAATGTTTATTCCAAGATGTTAGGAAGCAACGAGATGAGGGACAAGTGTTCATTATTTAGCATTGAACAAAGATACAGATCAATATTTTTTTAAAGATGTAATGGTGAATGGATGTTTGTACCTGTAAAATTAAATGGTTCATGTTGAATGAGATGTTCTAAATGTCTTAAATGTTTAACATAGATATAGATCGAGCTATGTATAGGAGATTGATGGTGTGTGATGAGTCAATATTACAAGATTGCATGAGATAAGGTCAACATGTTCAAGGTTTAACATTTAGAATTAGAACAATATATGTTAAAGGTCAATCTTAATATAATAAGATTGATGGTGTGTGTTTATTATAAGTAGAGAAGACATGAGATGGAAGCATAGTGTTTGATGTTTAATTGTGACCATTTGGATTTAAATATTCAAATATTCAAATGAAGAACTAGTGCCTAATTTTTGTGCCATAACTTTCAATCTATGGAGAATTTGACCATGGTGTATAAGAGAAATCTGTAGAGAACTCTAAGGTGAATCTATAAATAAATATTTGAATATATAAAAGTGTGTACCATCAAATATAATGAGGTTAAAAGTTGATTATGTGTTTGACTTTGTTTTGTAAGTGACTTGAGAGGTTTATTCGAGCTTGTTTTGATGTTTTTAAATATCTCTTTATGAATTAGATATTATGGAGTATTTTACACTCCATAAAGATCATCTATGTGAATTATGAAGGATTTAATAGCCATATCTAGTTTGAAAAAAGGTTTACAAGTCAACTACATATTTTTTCATGGTGACTATGTGTAGAGAGAATTGTTTGAACAAATTGTGCTTAAGAAAAAGGGTACTATGATAGATATGGAAATTTATGGAGGACCTATGGATTATGTGGAATGGGTTCATGAATTTTAAAGTGTTTTTGTGTTCTTAGTTTGCTCAAAGAAGTGTCAAAGAGTTGAATGGGTCTCCATAAGACCTAAAAGTTACTTAGGCCTATTTGAAAGTGGATTGTGCTTAAGTGTGACCTATGTAAGATGCCTTAAGGGTGAGGGCATGTGTTTTTTCTAGTAGGAAATATTATGATCTTGCTATTTCATAAATTTTATAAAAATAGCGAAACCAAATGTGATGGTTTCTAGGCTTGTGAGTGAGACTAGTGCAATGTGTATGTAAGAATTATGGAGTAAAGGAGTAATAAAGTGAAAAATTGATGAGTTAATGATTAGAGTAGATTGAATATTTTGTTTATGAATTTTAGGTCATATTTTTGATGTTTAAGTAGTGATATTATAGATTGAGGATATGTGAAGAGGTCTGAGTATGCATGTGAGGATAGTTTGAGTAAACAAGGAGAGAGATTAAGGCATGCCTATGTGAGAAGCCTATATGAGATAGAGAAGAACTTTTTTCAAGGTTATATAATCAAATATACATAATTAGGTGTTGAATACATCAGTTATAAGGTGTGGGTGTTCAAATGAGGGTCTAAATGACTTAATATTCCATCGGGGTAGTTGCTCCTTGTGAAATAGGAGTTTCAATAAAGGCCTTTGGTCAGGAGGATATGATCAAGGATTTTTGGTCTAAAAGAGTTGAAAAATATATTGTTTTAATTTCTTATAAAATTTTAGTCCATGTGTTATAGTCTTGAGAGTGGGTTTTATTCCCCATGAGGGTTTCTCAAAGGAACTATGTATTATGTGCTTGATCTTGTGTATGTATTAAATAAATGATCTCTCTTGTTAATGTTGCTTTATCAAGTTGATATATGTTAATTTTTTAAGTATTTTAAAAGGATTGGAATTGAGATTGAAATATATGGGCTCATTGATTCATGCACCAATTATTTTACCTATAACAATTAGTATCAGAGTAGGTCCTTTGCTAAAGGCTTGACAACTTTAAGGTGATCTAATGTACAATATGGGTAGTCATAAAGGGGGTTTCTCTAATAATCAAGAATTGATGTTCAATGGATCCAATTATGTTTTTTGTAGTGTAAGGATGAAGACATACATCCTGTCCCTAGGGTTTGAAATTTGTCAATTTATTGTGGATGGTTATATAACACCCACTATTTATCCATCTAGTGTTGTAGATAAGAAGTTGTTTGAGAAGAATTCCAAGGAACTGAATTCTAACACTTATGGTGTTTTAGAGATAGAATACACCAAGGAAATCCATTGTAAATAAGCTATATACATATGCGATAAAATGTAGATTATTTATGAAGGAGATTCAAAGGTCAATCTTGCTAAGTTACAAACTCATAAAAGGTAATTTGAAAGTTTGAAGATGAAGAAGATACTATGGAATCCTTTTTTATAGAGAGTTGATGATACTGTGAACATAATTAGAGGTCTTAGAGAGAAACTTGAATATGTTTCTATAGTTTAAATGGTATTAAGGTCCATATCCCTTAAGTTTGATCCTAAAGTATCTATTATAGAAAAAAGCCATGATCTTATTTAGATAAAGCTAGAAGAACTTCATGGCATCCTTACTTCCTATGAGATGAGGAAGAATGACGATATGGCACCAAAGAAGGAAGCATATTTTAAGACTAAAATGAAACCAAAGAAGAAATTACAAGGTAATAAACCCAAAGAGGATGACATTTTTGATATAGATGAAGATGAAGTAATTGATTTGATTTCAAGGAAATTGAGAATAAGTTTAGGCAAGTAAAAAGGTAAATTACTCCTCAAACACTTCAATTGTGTTGAGATATGACATTTTGATAACAAATGCCCTCATAATTATAATAAGTATGATGATGAAAAGATTGATCAAGTTCATGATTATGATAAGAGATCATTTAGGTTTGATAAAATAAAAAAGGGATTCAGAAGTTTTGATAACAAGAGGTAATTCAAGGATAAAAAGAGTATCTACACTAAAGAAGATTGTAATTTATCAGATGAGAGTGAAGAAAATGACTCAGAGTATGATCATGAAGATGATGGAACTATTAAAGATAGATCCCTTTTCATGGGTGAGGAAGGAAGTTGCTCACATTAAAAGGAGCTTACTTGGAGTGATTCAGATGATGATGAAGATGAGGTGGAATACGAGACTAAATTTATGAATGTTTTTTAAGAACTAAAAATTGAAAAGAAGATAAATAAGAAAATGATATCTAAACTCAAAGACTATGAGGAAAAATTTAGTGTGTATGAGGCAAGATTTAATAAAGACACCAAGTAGCATGAAAGTATATCAAAACTCAATAGTTATTCCATGTGTTGTCAATAATATCTTAGAAGAGAATGAGAGTGATATAGAAGAGGAAACATTTTTCATAGTTCAGACTAAAGAGAAGAAGAACAAGATCAAGAAATATTATAGATATAAAAGGATTTTAGTGGTTACCGAGGAGATGTTGGCCACTCCTGGATTAACTTTATTTTAGAGCATAGTGGTGCAAACTATGTATCTATATATGATTCTTAAGAGAATCCTTTCCATGAAGAAGAAAGTGTTAATATGGTGCTCTTCATATATGGTCCTAGAAGTCTAGAGATGAGTGTTTTTAATTAGAGCAGGTGTGTCCAATTAGAAGATATGCTATGGTGGTGTCATGAAGTTGATAACTATATATGGTTAGTTTGTAGGGTTAGATTAAAGGTTTTCAAGTGGACAAAAAGGAGTTTAAATTTTTTTTAAAAATATATTTTTACATATAAATGTCTATTGAGCTTATTTTAGCACGTTCCAAGTGGTTTTGTGGTTTGAAGGTATGTTGAAGTCAAATTAGATATTTTTGTTTGCTTTTGGGTTTCCTAATTTGTAATAAATAAAAAATAGGCCTAAAAATGGGTTATAGGATGTATGGATTTCAAAAGATGTGGAATCTCAAATCTTTGTCCATAAGTGTATGTTGGGTGTATCTAGGTGTGCAAGAAGTTTTAGAGATAGATGTTGACTAGAAGGAAGTTTATTGACTATGTATATTTTGAGATCCTAAGGTTTTGGGCTTTGCTATAAAAGTGGTTTGACTTGTGATTTGAGGTTTGAAGATTTTTATTAAGATGAATGAGCCAAATGGGTTATCAAATCAAGCTTCATAGAGATCTTAAAGTTTATGGTTTTCAAATTATTCATGTTTTCATCAAGTTGGAGGCCTAACTGGAAATTTAGTTTGTGAATAAACTATGATACATAGGTTGATATAGTTATTAAAAATTGTCATGATTAAGGGGGAATATGAGAGTTCTCTATATATGAAGTTTTAGTTCTTGATGGTGTGTCTACTAAATGTTATGAGCTTTGCAAGTTTCAAATAGGGCTATAAGGAGACTAAACAGATCTAGTAAGAAGAAGAGTGATTTTTGTTTAGTTTTTTGAAAAGAGTAAGGAATGAGTATTTTAAAGTGAGTTATCTTATTAGTTCAGTATATTTTTCCTATTTGGTAAGTGACATGAAGTTCTATTGGTGGTCTTTGAGATGGTTTGAGAGAGAAGGCTAATAGCCTGTATGGTGATTCTTCATGGTGTGTGGAGATATAAAGATGATAAAGAGGTGAAATGACTCAATAATATTAAGGGGGGTCCTTCTAAAATGTTTCTTGGTGAGTTACACTAGGTTTCAATATTTTGTGTGTGTTATTTATTTATTGGTTGTAGTGCTTAGTTGAAGAGAGTGTTGGCATAGAGCAAGAGGGAGGTGTCAATGCAAGAAGAGGTAGACACAAGGTTATAGGGAGTTTGTACAGTATTTATAAGATGTTACTCTCCTATTGGTGGTATTTTTAGGTCCTCAAGATTAATTGGTGCCCACTTTTTAATTATGTCATCAAAGGGGGACAAATTTCCTATTGTGAGAGTGCTTGGAAAGAAAATGAAATTGAGTTGAATGATTTTTGTTGGCATTAATGACAAAGGGAGATATTATTTTAGAGTTATAAATTATTTCATGGTGATGTAATAGAGGTGTCTTAATGAGTGTATGAAGTGCCTTGATAGTCTAAGTGATAATGACAAAGTGTGCAATGTGCTTTTCCTAGTATGTTTGAAGGTGGCTTAGTTGATCTTCTATTTTAGCATGGTTAGAGATGTTTAGGGATGAGTATGGTGATTTTAGAATGTGTAAGGTGTCATATGAGAGGTTTTATATGATTTTCATGATTGTATTCATGAGTGTATTTCACCTAGTTGATCATTGTTTTCATCTAGATAGTTTGGGTCCAGTGACATAAAATATGAGTAGGCACTTTGATGACATCATAATTACCACATGTGGACAAGTTAGGGGGAGTTGGTCATATGGTTTTGATCAAATTATTCCATTTTTTATATGTATAAAGTCTCAATTCTATTGATGAAGCATGATAAAATATATGCAAGTGCAAAGTTGGGCTCTCAGGGTTTTTGATAGTATTTTCCCATAACCAAATTTGCAATGTGGCAAGAAAAGATGAGTAGAATTTTGATGGTAGCATATCTCACATGTGTGGATATTTCAAGATAAGGTGATCATATGAGTTTTTTTAGTTTTATACCTAGTTAATTTTCACTAACTTTTAGGTCAATCATTGAAGTATGACAAAAGATATACATGTTCAAAGTTGGCCTTCTAGACAAGTTTTTGACATAGTTGGCTTTGTGGTAGAAAGATCTAAGTGAAAATTTTAATGTCATTATATCTCACATGTGTGAGGGTTATAAGATAAAATTTACACATGGTTGGATTATCCTAAATGAGAAGTTCATATGGTCCAAATTTTAGAACATGTGCTTAAGCAAAGCAAAATATATGGAGGTGCAAAGTTAACCTTCCAAGTAGAAAAGCTATGGTCCCCATACTTAGTCTATTTTACACAATGTTAAAGATCAGGAAAAAATGAAGATCCAATGGTTAATGAGATTTAATACATCTATATATATGGTTAATATTAATTAAAATGGGTCAAATTGTTCATTAGTTAATGAAGCTAAAGATCGAGTTCCTTACAAAGGGATCAATGGAGCATGTTTATTCAAAGATGTCAAGAAGCAATGAGATGAGGACAAGTGTTAATTTTTTATAATTTAATAAAGATCAAGATAAATATTTCTATAAGATATAATGGTGAGTAGATGATCTCACCTATATAGATAAATAGTGCATATTGAGTGAGCTGTTCTCAAGGTGTTCAATGTTTAACACATATATAGACTGAGCTATGTACAGAAGATTGATGGTACACAATGAATCAATATTAAAAGATTGCATGAGATGAGGTCAAAAGGTTCAAGGTTTAACATTTGGAAGTGGTGAACTATTTGTTAAAGGTTGAGATTCATAAAAAAATATTGATGGTGTGTGTTTATTCAAGCAGTGAGGACACGAGATGCAAGCATAGTGTTTGATGTTTAAGTGTGACCGTTTGGATTTAAATATTACTTTTTTCAAAGGAAGAACTAGTGCTCAATTTTTATGCAAAAAATTTCAATCTATACATAGTTTACCATGGTGTGAAAGGAGAATTTGTAAGGGACTACAAGGTACATCTATAAATAAATATTTAAATATTTGAAAGTGTGTATAGTTAAAGATAATGAGGTTCAAAGTTTTATATGTGTTTGATTATATTTTATAAGTGATTAAAGATGTTTATTAAGGCTTATTTTGATATATCTCAATGAATTAGCTATTGGGGAGTTGAAGACATTAGTTCTAAGGTGGAGGTGTTCAAATTAGGGTTTAAAGGACTTGATCTTCCTTAGGGGTAGTTACTCTTTATGAAATAGGTGTTTTATTAAAGGTTTTTGGTTAGGAGGATATGATCAAATCTTGATGGTATAAAGGAGTTGACCGATATCTTGTTTGTAATTTATTATAGGACATTAGTCCATGTATTGCAGGCTTGAGAGTGGGTTTTATTCTCCATGAGGGTTTCTCATAGGAACTATGTGTTATGTGTTTGATCTTGTGTATGCATTAAATAAATGATCTCTCTTGTTAATGTTGCTTGATCAAGTTGATATATTCTACTATTTAAATAGTTTGGAAGGATTGGAATTGATATTAAAATATTTGGTATCACTAATTTACCCCCACCCCCCACTCTCATTGATTATGCTTATAATAATGGGTATTAGAGTATGTCCTTTGGTAAAGGTTTGACAACTTGAAGGTGATCCAAGGTACAATATGGGTAGTCATCAAGGAGGTTTATCTAATAAACAAGTTTCAATTTTAAATGGATCCAATTATGATTTTTGGAGTGTAAGGATGAAAACATACATCATGTACCTAGGGTTTGACATTTGACAATCTACTGTGGATGGTTATACTACACCGACTATTTTTCCATCTACTGTTGTAGATAAGAAGTTATTTGAAAACAATTCTAAGGCAATTATTTCTATCACTTATAGTCCAGAGACTGAATTCACCAAGGTAATCTATTATAAATATGCTGAAGAGATATGGAAAAAATGTAGATCATTTATGAAGGAGATTCAAAGGTCAAGCTTGATAAGTTATAGAATCACAAAAGGTAATTTGAAAGTCTCAAGATGAAGGAAAAAGATATTATGAAATATTTTTTTCAAAGAGTTGATGAGCTTGCGAACATCATCAGATGTCTTATAGATAACCTTGAATAATCTACTATAGTTTAAAAGTTTTTAAGGTCCCTATCCCTGAATTTTGATCATAAAGTATCTACTATAAAAAAAAGTCATGATCTAACTTTGCTAAATTTGGATGAACTTCATGGCATCCTTACTACCTATGATATGAGTAAAAATGATGATATAACACTAAAGAAGAAGTAGCTTTCAAGACTAAAATGAAGCCAAAGAATAAATTCCAAGGTAATAAACCCAAAGAAGATGTCATTTATGATATATATGAGGATGAACTAATTGCTTTGATTTCAAGGAAATTGAGAAAAAGTTCATGCAAGTATATAGGTAAAATACCCCTCAAATGCTTTAGTTGTGGTGAGATATGGCATTTTTCTAAAAAAATTACTCATAAGTATAATAAGGATGATGATGAATAACATGATCAAGGTCATGATGATAGTAAGAGATCATTCAGGTCTGATAAAAGAAAAAATGGATTTATAAGGTTTGATAATAAGTAGTTCAAGGACAAAAAGATTCTCTAAACCAAAGAAGATTTTAGCTCATAAGATGAGAGTGAAGATAATGACTCAAATTATGATCATGAAGATGATGGTGCTATTTAATATAGATCCCTTTCCATGGTTGAGGAAGAAAATTTCTCACATGAAAAGGATCCTACTTGGAGTGATTTAGATAATGATGAAGATGATGTGGACTGTGAGACTAAACTGATGAATGATCTTGAAGAACTAAAGATTGAAAAGAAGACCAATAAGAATATGATATCTAAACTTAAGGACTATGAGGAATAATTTAGTGTGTATGAGGCAAGATTGAATGAAGACACTAAGGAACATGAAGATATGGTCAAGAATATTAGTTGTCAATCAAAATTCATATCTACAAGCTTGAAAGATAAATAATATCAATGTTAAAGGTATGTAATTGAAAATTAGTCATTAAGATCTGAGTTAGAAGACATCTAGTAAGGTGAAGTAGTTTGTGAGATTTGAAAAGAGCTCAAGTGATCTAGATAATATTTAGAATGATCAAAATCATGAAAGTGATAGAACTGGTCTTAGATATAAATATGAACTAGAGAATTAAACTCAAGACAAGATGAATAATAATGTGAACTTGGACAATTATAATTTGAAGACAAATTAGATCAGACAACCAAATGCCATGAGGTTTGAAAATTTTAATGGTTACTTCTATACTTGTAATTAGTTTGGGCATAGATATAGACAATGTAAGAGACCTTTTATAAATGAATTTACATGGAAATATTATGGGGTTCATTAGTCAAATGGTGTGAGCAAGGTTGAGTGTTTCGACAATAATTATGTAGGACACCTTTGCAAAAAATTATCCATTTAAGAAAAGGCAAGCTGAGTTTCTATCAAGGAGTATGGTTTGTTATAGTTATGAATAGAGAGGTCACATTTCTAGATTTTTCAAGCAAAGTCCTACAAGATAGAATAGGTTTTTTTAGGCTCCTAGAGTGCAAGATAGAAGGCAAGTGAACTCATGAATCCCAAATGTGGTAAGTAGGAATTATGATGAGTCTACAAGTTCAAGTAATCTATTTATTATGGTGGAGAATGATATAGATGTTGAAGAGTGCCAAGGGCTCTCATTGTCTACTCATGTTGAGAATGAAGAGACCAAGATCAAGGAAAAGACAAAGATATTGGTTGAGGCAAGTTATGAGATGTGTATGTATCCAAGTGAACATCTTGCTATTCCTAAACAAGTATCATTTAAAGAACATCATTTGTTAGTATCTAGTGATGAGGTTCTAAGATAAAAGGTTGATTCTTAAAATGAAAATGTATGTTAAGATTCCATATTTTATCCATGTTTTGTCAATTATATCTTAGAAGAGAAGGAGAGTGATATAGAAAAGGAACCATTTGTCATAATTTAGACTAAAGAGAAGAAGAACAAGAGTAAGAAGTATTATAGCTATATGAGGATTCTAGTGGTTATTGAAGAGATGTGGGCCACTCATGGTTTCAATTTGTTTTATTTCATAGTGGTGAAAAGGATGTCTCTATCTATGTTTCTTAAGAGACTCATTTTTGTGGATAATCAAGTGTTGCTATGGTGTTCTTCATATGGTCCTAAAAGGCTAGAGATGAATGTTCTCAGTTGGAATAGATATGTCTAGGTGGAAGATATGTTGTGATGATGTTAGAGTGATGTAATATCTCTATATGTAAGGTTTTTTGAAATTATCTGAGAATGATCCAGGTGGTTTTATGATCTGAAGGTATGTTGAAGTCAAATAGGATATTTTTGTTTGCTCTTAGGTTTCTTAGTTTATGCTTAAGAGCATGCATGTCCTAAAATGGGTTATAGGATGTATGGGTTCCAAAAGATGTGGAAGCTCAAATATTGGTCTATAAGTGTGTAATGTTTATTTTAACGTGTAAAATAAATTTTATAGGTGGATGTGTACCAAAAGGAGGATTATTGATTTTTTTTTTGAGATTCTAAGGTTTTGGGCTTTGTTAGAAAAATGGTTTGCCTTATGATTTAAAGTCTGAGGTTTCTTAATAATTTTAATTGGCCAAATGGGTTGTCTAATCAAGATTCATAGAGATTTTAAGGTTTATGGTTCTAAATTTATTCAATTTTTTTTTAATTTGGAGGCTTAATTGGGTAGTTGGTTTGTGCAGAAATTATATTACAGAGGATAAGATAGTTGTTGCAAATTAATGTGATGGAGGGGGAATATGAGAGTGATCTCATATACATCATAAATTTCTCAATCAACAACACATATAATGTATTTTCATAGGATACTTTGATTGGAGAATACAAGCCTTGTTCACACTAGCCATGTCTTTGTTTTGCTTGCCTTGGTGTTGTTTCTCACCTTTTTCACCTTTTCATTATCTCAGTCAATTGATCTATAACCCAAAAGACCCATAGACTTGGCCTATGTCATTAATAGCCTATTTTTTTGAATCCTAGTTAAAAAATTCTAGTGGACTGTAGCACTTGATGCTCATGTCCTCCCCAATGATGTTCTCCAATGGTCATTTCTCCTTATTTAACGAGTCTCAAACCTTTCTTAGCCCTTTCCTTAAATTTTATTTATATTTTTAATGTTAGTTGGCATGAAGAAATCTCCCAAATTCAAAACAAAGAGTCTTCTATATAAAATAATTCACAAGGCATTTTATATCTAGCACTTACTACTTTGGCACACTAAATAATTAAATTTAATTAATAGAATAACTCAAAATACTAATTCACATATAGATTTTCATGCTTGATCAAGGAGTGGCTTAGGAAAAAGTTCATTCTTGCATCTACCATGTGCATTGATTATGCATGCTCCCTAAGGGAGAGCTAAATTTGATCTGAGACCCTAGCTTGAGGGTTAATGTAGGTAGTGATTAGTAAAGTAGGGGTTCTAGATTATGTAATCATACTTCCCCTAACCCAAATTTTCCCTTTCGAATTTTGATATGTTTATTGTTTCATGTGTGTAGATAAACCTAGGGTTTGATAAGAAAACATGTCATATAGAATAAAATACATGTGATTGAAAATAAATAAGGACACCTATAAGACCCTAAAATTAGACTACACCATAATCTAAAATAAAAAATCGAAATGGACAATACTTATGGAATCAAACAATAGTGATGAATACTCTTATCTAGACAATAGTGATGGGTGCTCCTATTTGGACATTAGTCATGGGTGATTATATCTAAAATTGACACTCCTATTGAGATAAAATTTAAGTTTTAGATTTGGAAATGAATCCTTATTCTTGATAGTTTTTGGACTATTTTAGAACTTGTAGATGACTATTTTGCCTAGATAAGTCATTTCTTTTCACTGTGTAATAATTTTGTCAAATTGGTATAAATATATGTTTTATTGAACTTTATTGTATTTTACCCCTTAATTCAACCCCTTTATTGTTTAAAACACAATAAAACATTTGGTGAACCCGACTTACTTCAAACAAATTTCAAAACCTTAGGTACCCATAGGGTTTTCCTTCACATTTTTGTGTAAAAATTCAATTTCAAAATTTTGATTTTTGAATAAATTTTTGTACATTTATTTTATTCAAATTTATTTTATAATTCAAATTATTTAAATAATTTCAAAATTCTAAAACTCCAACCCAAAACCCTATATTTCTAAACTAGGTCCTCAAACCCCAAGCCTTTCTCGCTTACAAATTTTAAATAAAATTTTTGGAATTTTTGCATATTGTTTAGAGTGCCAAATATTTTCAAAATCATTATGTTAGTATCCATTATTAAATTTATTTTATTAATATTAATTTTACATAATTTCTTTGGTGAAAGCAATAAAATGGCCATTAAGGCACTTCTTCCCTCTCATCCTATATATAAATTTATAAAATTTTCTCATAATTATGACAATTAATGGACAAAATTGTAAAATTGCACATTAGTCAAAAATGAAAAAAATGATTTCATTTACAATCAAAATAATTACTTTTATTTTAATGAGGAATATGATTATGCATATGAAAGTGATAGTGAAGAAAAAGTAGATGGATCTTCTTCTCTCAAACCTATCTCTTTTCTTCCCTCTTCCAAAGAAAATAATTTTGATAAATGGGAAAGTTAATTTTCACCTCATTCTCATATGCACAATACATAAAATGTATAAATTAGTCATGCAATTCAAAGTGAACCTCTAATTGGTGATAATTTGTTTGAATTTTAATGTAGTTTCTTCCTCTCTTTTGCTACTTCTATGTTCAAATTACAATAATATAAATGAATAGAATCAAATTTCCAATGCATAGTTCAAACAATCCATCTTATGTTCTTAAATCTACTTTGTCACCTCAAACAATGACAAAATTTTGTCTAAATGATAACTCTCTTACTCTTACTTCTCATATTGCAAATGAAAAGAATACATTCACTCCATTTAAGGATAACATAGATGCACATAGTATTCTAATTTCACATGATAATTTATTGCATATTAAAAAAGGATTAACATCTTATCTTACCCCTCTCCATAGTGATAATGGAAGTGATAATGAGTATTATAGTGAACATGAAAATGAATATGACAATGAGAATAAATATGAAAGTGATACTTCTACTTCTCCCCTTTCAAATGAACAAAATTCTGATTGTGATAATACATAAAATAATGATGAATATTATGCATATAGTGAAGAAAAAAATGTATCTCATGCTTTTAACTCTTCTCTCAAACATAATGCATTACAAAATGTTGCTTATACTTCTATGCATGATTATATTTCAAATGATGCACATGTCAATGATAACATCACATCATCTATTCAATTACAATATGATTCACTAAATACTAAAGATACCAGTGAATATCCCAAGCCACCCCTTAATATAGTATCACCTATTTCTCACTCTCCACCCAAAGAGAATGGTATCCCACATCCCTCTACTAAGGTCCAAGTTACCATTCCTCCAAAGGTTCAAGTGAGCACACCCCCTCTCTATGATCCAATTACTGAATGTAATATTCCCATGTATAAACTAAATGATCATATTCAATGTTTAAATTAACCACTTCAAGATACTAATGTACCATCCCAAGAGATTATTTCTTTGATACATGTAGCTGGTGAATTACAACACCAAGTACATCTCCTTACTTTGGAAAATAAGGCTTATAAATATTAGATGGATGCTAATGACTTGCATGGTAACCCTTTTCTGAATACATTTGTCAAAGATTAATTACCTAATCACTTTAGGATACCATCATTTACTCAATTTTATGGAACTAGAAATCCATTTATACACCTTAAGGCCTTTTGGAAGGCTTTGCCATATCACGTGAGTTCTTTGATTCTACTTAAGTTATTCTAGCAGATATTAGTGGGTAATGCACAGAATTGGTTCTTTCATCTACATTTTGTTAGTTACTTACATACATATGATTACTTATAAGAGATATTTATTAGATATTACATAGAAAACATGGGTCCTCATTTTACATATGAGAAACTTACCACATTGCATCATAATCCTTTAGATCTAGTTAGTGATTATATCTTACGATTTAAGACTTGCATGTTACGATGATATATAAACCAATATATTTAGAGGTTTAACATATATTTGTTAAGGGTATTTTCTAACCACTCTTATATCACATATTATATTAGATAGAGTCCTCTTTTAGGAACTTATGTTATATAGTTTTATCTTTATAGAAGAAATTGGGATTAATTGAATTAGATTCAGTTGATCAACTTACTCTAGATTTCACAAAATTACCTCCATCTAGAGCTCTTATCACACATCATCCACCATGTCCCAAACAAGATAAGATACCAAAACTAATAAAGCAACTAGTTAAGAATAGAGAGCTAGTTTATAGATCACCACCTTTAGTATGCACTATAAAGAATAGTAGTAAGACACCACTACAATTTGATTTAGAGTGAGATAACCCATATGTCATATTATTAGCACTAATATATAGGAGGTTAATCACATTTACTTTTACTCATCATCAAAATCCACATCTCTTACATAAATAGTCACATCACCCCTTTTGTAACTATCATCATATTTATGGACACAGAGATAATGTTTGTTATGGACTCATGGACTGTATTAATAGATATGTTGATAAAAAAATCATAGAATTCACATTGTGGGCACAAATATCTCCTCCATCATGGATCCATATACCTCATTCCTCCATGATTGAGACATCCCAAGACATTCCTTCACAAGAATCATAAATTACTCATCATGAGAGTAATGTGGTTTGTAAGATGAAGCCTCATAGGAGATATCCTATCCCACTTACTCAGAGGGTTTAGATACTAGTACAAAAAGAGAAACCTACATATAATAGTTCAATATATGGAGTACATAATATAGTTACATATACATATCCAACATAGTCATAGTCACCACATTAGAGTTTTTAGGGTCTTATCTCATGTAGCTATGGTTAATATTAGATGAACCCACATCATAGAGTACTGCTCTAGATAGATATTCACTATAATGATGTTTTTAGGGACCTATTTCACATATGAACCCACTAAAGTTGAGATTATATGATCCCCCATCATAGTTTATAATTCCATCTTAATCTATTACTTAGTCATATACATCACAATAGAGGCCATAAGGTGTTATTTCACATAACAATCCACTATGATTGTGGATAAATGATCCTCCTTCACAACACAAAATTTCAATTGCATATTCATTGAGGTTGTGTCTTACAAAGTCTCCATGTATAAATAAAATTAGTGCACCATAGAAAACATCAAATACAAGGCATGTTCTTACACAACATGAATAATATGGCCACTTGATCAATTAGCCATCAGGGTTCAGATAGTGATACAACAGCCATGAGGTTGATATACATAGAGTGATATCTTACATCCCCTTCTACTAACAACTAACATTCCTAGTTATAAATAACCATCCCTATCCAAAAAAAATTATCTAAATCTTGATCTTACCAATATCTTATTTTACCAATCTTAAGCGAGTTCACTTTATCAAATCAATTTACCAATTACAAAACAACAAAGTTTTTTACTCACGTATGATTCAAAATAAAAACTAGCATCAAAATTTAACCTATTAAAAACAATCAAATCACATCCCAAATACCATTTTACTAAACGTATGTAACCTCAACATCAATGCCAAATTAACTATTTCTAATCAACCATTTGCAATAATATACCAATATACTCCAAATTCCATAACATATTACACATGAGTCAAAATCAAACAAGTATCTGTATATATATATATATATATATATATATATATATATATATATATATATATATATATAGTGAGTTTTTAATACATATACATCAGTATCAAGTAAAATTAGTTATGAATGTGCATTAGGCCCTCACTTTTAGTCTCACTCTCTCCACCAATGCTAGTCCCATAATCTATCCTAGCACTTGATGGCCTCGCACCTCCTCAAGCTATCACATGTATCTTACGATGACTAGCTCACTCTAGTAGTTGACCATGCTCCTCATGCAAGTCTATATATAATCACTAAATTTCTATATACTCATCCATGATCCTCATATTAATATATCCAAAATTAGGTGGGGGCATCCTATGCCTATCCAACTCAGCTCTCAGCTCATATCTATCTCTTATTACCCTAACATATGTAGCTATCACTATAGTATCCCTATCAAATAGATGGGCATGAATATCAGCTATGACCATCACTCACTCTATCATTACTTCTACTACATCAATAGGTACATACCATGTGATCTCTTAGAGTGTAAACTCAATTATTATCTCTTAATAATAATCATCTCCACCTCCTACCCTAGCTTGTGCTCCATCTTGAGCACCTCCCACTTCACCTGCACACAAAGTATGACACTACATTAGTTATATACTTTGAAATTAAACTAAAATCACAAACTTATACAATAGTTTAAATGTAATCACTACTTACATCCCATCATCTAGATTGCCTCAAGATCTTCATACTCTAGAGCATCCCCTACATCAAAAGGTTACAATAGATCCTATCGATACCTAGCCCACCATGTGATATATGCATCTATATATCTAACATCATCTACATCTATAATATTTATGATTGCATCCCTTACATCCAAAGGTAATGGTGTGATCTTAGCCTCAGTAGGCCTCACATGAGATCCTACCCTTGCAGACACTCACACACTCCTCACCCACACCCATGCTACTAAGGGCACATCTTATGGTACCCAAAACTATCTAGTAACATGATTATACCGAAAGTTCTCATATATTCTACCCCAATGGTCATATATCCAATAGTTGACCCTCATGTATCATAGTTGTACTCCATCCTCTACCCACCTAAAAAATCATCTATAAGGCCTCCATATGATGTCACCAACCACCAATATATCTAAAACCCATCTATAATAGTCCATCCCATAGGATCATATAGCACTATGCTTGTCCATTTCTCCTTGAATGGCTTTGGAGGTTCCCAATCTACCCTTGATAATCTAATTGGCTACATAAATTTTATGTTCTCATAGGCCCAACAATGCAATAAGGTTGTCACACTCACCCTACCACTGAATGAATCCTATATAAACCTATAGAGGTCCTTATATAGGTGAGATAACATAGTCACCCATGAGAATATAGCACCATATACCTCTATACTATGCATAATCTATGTATCATATATATAATAGATACTCTGCTCTCATCCATAGTAACAAAATATGCCAACAAATATCCAACCACTTCCATAAGCATGGAACATTAGATTTCATAATGACTAATAGTATCATGTCACTATCACTACCTCTTTGATGTGTACCTAAGGGTACACCAATAAAGTATAAAGATGCATGATTAATTAAATTGTCATCTATGTTGTCCTATACTATCACTCACCACCCACTAATTGGTAAATGTAGAATATAATACACATCCTCCAAAGTCACAGTCATCTCCCTTGTAGGAAGCTAGAAAGTACATGTATCTATGTTCCACCCCTTGCATAAGGTGGTCATCAAATATCAGTCCCAATACACTTTACCTAGGTCACACATGTGACCCAATCCCACCCTATCCATAATCTCTCTCTCATCAATAGATAATGGTATCAACCTCAATGTCTCCATCATTAGGCCACTATAAAACTATCTCATCCACACCTTGCCCTACATCATTAAAATCAACACATCTATCAATCAATAATACAAATTTGAAATCCAAGCCATCATAATAGAAAACAACAAATCAAAATCATATAAAATTTTTGCCTCTTGGACAACAACATTGTAGTAAGGATAACAACACTAGACAGGAGCACCACAAAAGGATAGGAGCTCTAAACTATAGGATAAAAGAACTAAAAATAGAAAATATTCTGGATCTACTTTTAAGCCCTTAAAAACACCAAAATAGACCTAAAAGTTGACAAAAACCAAGTGTTTGAGCTATTTACTATGGTCACATCACCACCAACCTAAACCTGGGCTACCAACTACTCAAACCAGGACGTAACATGGGCTAATCTCTTCAACATTTTTCTTGCTACAGAGCTCAAAATATCAACCTAATCAATACACAAATGAATCAAGAATCAATCCAATTTCCTATGTTAACCAACTTTTTTGTTCAAAACAAAATACCATTTTTCCCATAACTCAAACCTCATAACTCTATTTTTCAAACTATTTCCTTCCATGGAATCGTAAAAATGATACCTTCGACATCACTCAAGCTCACTCTCTTACTACCTTATTTTCCTACTACAATATGAACATTTATATATTTATATTATATCAAGACACATGCCTTGTTCATCACTAATCAAAATGTGTTCCACTCTTAATAGCATAATCTAATCAATAAAAAACCTTTCAATCTATTTACAACATACCAACCTTGTTTCTATTACTATGCCACTAATCCTCACTTTTAGCTTGAACTCCTCTATCATAGATTTTGGCCCTTTCACAAAAAGGGGGGCATCATTCATACTATTCTTATTTCTACACTTACCTAACATACCCATCCACTTTCATAAGTGGATACACCATGGTTCTTATGCATCCAACATCAGATTATTAGATTTAGTTCAAATTCACTGAGATATATAGTAACTCAAATTATATGGATCACTCAACATTACTAAAAGCTTTCAGAGGGATATACATTTAGTTTATAGATACATAGACTATTTAGATATAATGTTTTAGATTATATGGATTTATAGATTATATGGATTCATAATGATTTCAATATAGATACACAAACTATTTAGATATAATGGTGTAGACACCGCAAACGTGTCTGCACCTTGGTCCTCCCCCTTGTTCGCCTTAAACCCTATCCTAACCCTTGGCCTTGGCCCCCTTTCCACCCTACCCTTGCCACTTTGGATCCTCCCTTGAATCCCTCCACCTTCCCCCTAGCATTTATTAGGCCAAATCTCTTCATTATCTTCCCCCCACGCCCATTTTGGCATCCTCGTGACCGTTCTTCCCATCCCCCCTCGCTCGGCGGCGTGCAAGAATGGGCAGAGGCTATTTTTAGCCTCTGTCCCCATTCTGCGACTGCCGACGTCGGCATCCTTCATTACCCTTTTTTGCATCCGTTGCAGCCCCCCTGGACCCTTGAGCTCGCAAACTGAACTCCCTTGGCATTTTGGCTTTCGTCTCTCCTCCGTTTAGACCTCGTGCAACAACAACAACAGGTGCAAAGGTTCTTCATCAAGAGTTCTCTTCTTGCTAAATCCTCTGTGGCTTCAACAACAGCTCTCTCAACCCTTCATTCAGCAGGTAAAGAGGTAAGCAGACTCTGTTATTTGATTTCTTTTCTTTAAGCTTTTAGCTATCTGCTGCTTCCTACTCTCTCTATCCTTCCCCCTGAGAGGCTGAAAAGCCTTCTCAGGACCTGTCCTCTGTCCATCCTCTTCTCACATTGTCCCACTTCTTATACCAATCCCAGACAACTCCCTCATCCTCCTTTTGCCAACAAAAGACCCTGCACAGGGCAAGACCACTCCTCAGTCCATTTAGACCCATCCCCGAACTCAGTCTTGACCATTGTTCACGAACCAGACCCGTCCACAGTCCAGAAAACAACCCAGACCCGACTACAGGCCACAACCCCGATCGACGCCGGTCACTTTCCCGACTGACGTCGGCAGGGTAGCCGACGCCGACAGATCAGATAACCGACGCCGGCGACATTTCTGACCTCGGCGACTGTCTTCAGCCCAACAACTCCTTCAGGTAACCATTTTGTCTTTTCTTTCCTTCCTAATTTCTTTGTCACTTCTGTATTCTGGCATTCTGTATTTTCTTGATATTTTATCTGTCTGTTAACAGTGGGTTGACCTCCCTTAAGGAAGTTTTCACACTTCTGGGAACAAGCTCTTGCTTGGCGACCCACCGCCTATCCATCTAACATTTTCTTGTCCAAGTTTTCCTTTTTCTTGCAGGTGTCATTCCTCCACAGCCAAAGAGGAGTGCTCACAAGCGTCTGGATTTACGGTGCGCAATCTTTAGTCCAGGTACTTCCCATGCCTTGTCCATTACTTTTTTAGTTTCTTCTTCCTCTTAGATCTAAAAGCAAATTTTGAGTAGAAACATATATGGCACGCCCGGTGGGACCCTAGGTTCCTCCTGGGTTCCTTTTTCTTCATTCATTTAGGAGCACTAGGTTCTTACCTTTTCTCCTCTTTCTCTTCTTCTCAATGACACTATAAGCAGGACTAAAATGAATCTTTCTTCCTTGCATTTCTAGACTAGTCTAAACATCACACTCTCAACCCTTTCTCAAGCTTGTCTTCATAACAAACATCACATTTCGACTTGGGCATTAAAATGTATTGCACTTTCATTTCTGCTTGTGCTTGCATTAGTCCACATCTAGTAACTTAGACGCATATTGAATGAACCGTAGACACTTGATGTTACACTACCAAACCACATGCACTAAACGGACATAAAACTTACTTGAGACAAGGCCAGTCTGAGACAAGGCCCGACTAGGATTTCATCCCCCAGTGGATACCTTACCCGTCCCGATGACCCTACTTGGATTTCATCACCAAGAGGGAAGCCCACTCCGTTCTCTGGCGGAGGATAAACTCTAGGCGAGGTATATCTTGGCTAAGCGAGACTAGCTAACCACTGGAATTGTGAAGTGAGGGGAGCTTGCTCCTTAGCACCAGGCCACGTACCAGACCCTAACACAGATTTTTGAGCACCTAAAACAACACCTGAAACCATCTTTAGACCGCCTTCTTCTAGGACCCATTTTTCAGCCAATCTCCCCAAACATCCATCTAAGGCATAAGCCACAATTTCTAAAGTTAATTCCTAGGATTTATCGCTTAGGCTTGTCTGTCTTTCTCTGTTTTTCTCTTCTCATCTATTTGTTTGAGTGAGTGAGGACGCTTTCTTCTTTGTTTTTCCAAGAATCTTCAAACCTTTTGGTTCTCTGGAAAACACAGTCACCGACATCGGTTCTGCCACCGACGTCGGCTTTCCCCTGTTACTGGCATCGGTTATCTGACCGACGTCGGCAACATTTCTTACCGACATCGGTTTTTAAATCGACGTCAGTCTCTGTCACTGTCCTTTTTTTTAAAAAAAAAACTAGCAGCCTGAAACCTGTCCCTCCTCTGCCAAAGACTCCATCCTGGTTTTCTGAAACTGAGCAACACAGTTCCTGAGACCTGAACCTTCTTTGCCTTGCATGGTTTTGACTCATAGCCAAGCCAAGGCTCTTGTCAACCACGCTAGCCGTCAACCACTTCTATCTACCCCATCCGCGACCAAGCCTACAATGGAGTTTAACTCAGAGACCGAAAGAACTCCCACTCGTCCAACCCCGCCGCAGACTCCCATTGTCCAAGAAGGGGACCAAGATTTCGAGCGATTCTTGGACCTCAACGTCAAGGCCTTGCAACACTATCTCGCGCATAGCCGAACGCGAGACTCCTTGGGCAATCCAATCTATGGAATGCCAACCTCCCTTGCCGCAACTATGGCTGTATCGACAGCATCCGTAGTTCAACCTTTGGACACTCGAGCCATCGTTTTGACCACTGACCAGACTCAGACTTTGACCAATCCTCCAAGTGTGGCCTCTCCCTCTATCATTGGGCCCACTTCTACCGGGGTTCCGGCCCCCTGTCAACTTCAACCCTCTCAACCGCTATCCACTCCTTTTCAAAACCTTATCGTCTCTATTCTGCCTACCCTGGCCCCTATCAACACCAGGGTGGCCTCATATCCCTTGGCCCCCGTTACCATAGTTCAACCTCTCGTGGCGACAATGGGCCCAGCTATGTCTTCCACCCAACCACCTTTAGCCTCCACCTCTGCCCCTATGATTAGTCATCTGTACATTGTACAATCGACTATGTCACATACCTCCCCTAGCCTCTTCCAAGCACCCTACAACTTAGGGGGCGCGCCACCTGTCAATCCGTCGGCAGACATCATCAAAATGCTGATGGACAAGATGACCAGTCTTGAGACCTCTATTTCTGGCTCGCGTAACACTCTTTCATACGAGCAGATCTGTAACGAGCCCATTCATCCTTCTGTCCCAATCAGACCATATCCTAGCCAGTGGGAGCTTTCAAAGTTTTATCACTTTCAAAACAAGGAAGACCCACAACAACACTTGCGGGCATTCAGACATGCCTGCTACCTCATTGGCCATGACGATGCGTTACTCTTACGCACGTTTCTTATGTCTCTCTCGGGTGCTACACTTGACTGGTACAGCTCCCTTCCTAGCCATTCTCTCTTCTCATTCACACAATTGGCTCAGCTCTTCCTCGATCACTTTTCCATCAACATAACCAAGAAGGTCTCAATCACGGACCTCTATTCTATCCGGCAATTTCAGGATGAGTCCATAGCCGACTTCGTTGCTCGATGGAGAGGCCTTATCAATCAACTCTCCTTTTCCTTACCCCAGGCCGAGCTTATTGAACTCTTTTCCCAAGCCTGTGCTAGACATATCTCTTCCACCCTGAGGGTTCAAACCTTCTGCACTTTTGACGAAGCCTTCATGATGGCTCGCAAACTTGAGTTGCGTGCCATCGAGGAGAATAAAGTCAAGTTACGAAATAAGAATCCTAGCTCTAAGACCAATGACTCTTCCTCTGCCAAGCCATCATCATCCAATTCTAAATCCAAGGCTTCAGCTGATGCCGTGGTTGTCAGACCTTCATCCTCTTCGACTAACCAACCTGAGCCATCTACATCTCAGAGCGCTACTCGCCAATTCCAGCAAAGATACGTGCAACAGCGATATACTCCTCTCGGAGAATCATATGCGTTTGTGCTGGACAAGCTTGTTAAACAGGGGGTCCTCAATCTCCCTCAAGCCCGACCTCCTCCACAATTCGATCCCTCACATGCTATTCCCGCGTGGTATAGGGAGCATGACTTCTGCAGCTTCCACCGTGTTAAGGGCCATGACACGGAAAACTGCAAGACCTTTAAGAACATAATCCAAGATATGCTTGAGAAGGGGGATCTCATCTTAGACAATCCAAATGCACCTCCTAATCAAGCCATTGACATATTCAAACAACCTTTCCCCAATCATCCGCCAACTCAGAACAATGTCTAGACCTTAATTGACGACAATCATGAACACAATATTCGAACGGTCAATACGGTCTCTCCCTTCGTCCCCAATCAACCTTAGGAGCTTAGTCCATCAATTAGTCTGTCACATGTTGATGAACCTCTCTCCCCAGCTAGTTCTCCGTCGACCTCTCTCATCTTAGAGGACACCTCGGCTTTGCCAGCACCACCGGCCTCGCCGTCCTCCTTTCTACGGCCTATGGAGGACCCGACCCTTCCTACTCCTCAGCCGCAGGTGGAGGGCATCATCATCCCTGCCCTTTATCCGCTGGAGGAGCCTCGCTCCCCAGTTTCTTCTCCACCCAGAGAAGAACCTGTCTCCCCTTTGTCTTCATCTAAATCTGTTATGACTTCACCATGCCATGCGTCTAAGACCACTACACCCATCTCGTTTTCAACCTCACAACCATCAACATCTTCTTCTCAGCCATTTTCCCGGTTAGTGGAGAAAATCACACTTCTCCCTCCAAGGAAAGTGACGCCTCTGGTGTTGTGGGAGCATCTTAAAACCTTTCAACATACCCGCGCCCTCTCATCACATGCTACTAATCCTCCTAAGGCGGAATCTCACCAGACTCTCAACCTCAACCAAACCCGTCCAAACCGAAACCTGCATCTACCTCGTCTAAACCCATCAAGTCATTTGGCATTCGTCCTGTCTCCACCCTCACTCACCCGCAAGTGAAGGTGGACCTAGGCCAGACCTCGACCAGCAGTACTCTTCCAACCAAGTCGAAGAGGACTGCCAGACCACAGAAATGAACGTCTCCTTCCCCGTCACCATTGCCATCCATTTTGGGCCCCCATCCTTCGACCTTGACCAACATCCTTCCCACTCCGACCTTCAACCAAAACTCGTTGCCTCCTTTGCTTCCTCTGCCTATTTCCAGTCGTCCCTCTCCTAAAAAGGCGGTACCAATCATAAAAAAAGAGCCGTCTCCATCTGTCACCGCGCCATCAACCCGTAAGGTGGTACGGAAACCTCTTCTAACCTCGCCTAAGCAAAAATCACCAACCTCGTGCATATCAAATAGCACGAACCCTCTATTGGGCTCATACTCGTTGATATTGCACCGACTTCTCTAGACTTCTGACATAACCCTTCTGCCCATCAAGCCTTTCCAACCTCTCGGGTCCAAGCCCTCCTGGTTCGACGACATGAAAATTTGTTTATATCATCGTACACCAGGACATGACACTGAGACTTGCTGTGCCCTCAAGGCCATCATCCGCCACCATATGGAGAAAGACACTCTTCTCCTTGAGGACACTCTTGACCAGACCCCGACTCCTCTTCCAACCTCTTCAAACACGTCAACATCTCACTAGCGAGACATGACCCCTTCTTCGCCTCCTATTTTTGAAATCAATGCTATCCGTATAACCACTAGGTCGCAGAAGGACAAGGCAAAAGAAAAAGCTGCCATTCCTTGGACCTATCCCTTCGTCAAGCCACCTCTTGTGCCCAAGCCTAAAATTTCTATCCTTGGCGCGTCCCAACCTTCTTCGTCTTCCTCTTCTGGGCCAATTCACGACTCCATGCTGAAGCAGCTTCACCAGACACCTGTGAAGATGTCTCTTTATGACCTTATCCAAACCTCACCTCAGCACCGTCAAGCCCTTATCCAAGCCTTGCAGGCAGCAGAGGTCCAATCCGAGGACCCCCAACCACTCGCTGCCCTCATCCATTCTTTATCTCCTGTCGCCTCCATCACATTCAGTGATTTTGAGATTCCCACATCTAACACGGAAGATCAGGACGCCGCCCTCTTCATCACTGCCTATGTTGATCAGACACGCATCAAACGCGTTATGATCGATGGCAGCACTAGCATCAGCATTATCTCTACCCACGCCTTTGATCAGCTGTCTCTTCCCAAGAATTGCGTCTCCAAAATTGACGCGATCTTATGCTCTTTCAATGACACCACCGCCATGACCATTGGCATAGTCATCCTTCACATCTGCGTTGGTCCACGCACAGTCCCAGAGCTCTTCTATATCATCAAAGGAGAGTTTCAATACAACCTTCTACTAGGCCGACCTTGGATCCATGCCATGGCCTGTATACCCTCCACCCTGCACCGTTGTGTGAAGTTTGAGCATGATGGGCAAGTCCACACCATTCCCGCTGACCCTTCACCCTTCAAGACTTGCAACACCACCTACCGTCCCAATGATGTCCTCATTCCCATCAAGCCGTCAACTCCGGCACCGCCTCCATCTACGGAAGCTTCGACTAGTTCACAATCGGTGGTTGCCCTCACCCCTCCTCTTCAAGCACCAACCAAAGACCCCATGGAAGACATCTTCCAATGACTATCACTTAGGGAATATCGCTTGTTGACCCTAGACATGTTCCAAACTCCGCAAGAGTATGGACGCCTTCACCTCAGTCCCAATTACGACCATCGGATCAGGACGGTCGTACCTTATGGTCCTCCTCACTTTCAAACCAACTTTGTTTATGGGGGGCTTAATCAAGCTCCTACCAATGCCAATTCCCTTTCTTCACCTCAACCTTTCACATCTGATTTCTCATTTCTTGGCAACCCCGCCTTTGCACACACTTACCTTCACAGGTGTGCATGGAAGGGTTTTGGTTTCAGACGTTATGAGCAGGGCTCCCATCAGCCCATCGAGCCGCTCAATGATCACGATGTCAAGAAACGGTATGGCCTAGGATATCATGACCCTACTTAAGCTCCTTCTGACATTTGTCCCGAGCCAACCATCGACCAGTCTCTTCCAGACTCGCCCATCTCTCCTTCGTCACCTACGGAGTCGGTGGTTTCCATCCCTCCTAGTTTTTTTTTTTTCATAAACACCATCCACCTGGAACCCCTGACCTATCAGCTCAATGGGGTGTCCAGGTCTCTCCCTCTCATTTTTCCTAGCATGGTAGAAGATGAGTCGGCAACCATTCACACTGTCCACTGCGTTGACGATGACGCCATCCTTTCCTACATGGGTGCCGATGACTCTTTCATCCAGCATTTCCTCCCTTCCGAGACCCAGGTTATGTTAAATGAATCCACCATTGACATCAACCTCCCTTCTTCTTCTGATGTTCCTCATGTCTTAAAGATTGGCCAATCTTTAGACGTTCAGGAGCAGCTTGACTATGCCCAGTTCCTTTCCAACCATAGCAAGGCCTTTGCCTGGACTTACAGCGACATGCCTGGCATCGACCCCACCATTGCTACCCATAACATTGTCACCAAACCAGAGGCTAAGCCTGTTAGGCAAAAGCTTCAAAAGATGCATCCTCGCATTGCGCTTCTTGTCAAAGAGGAGCTTCAGTGTCTTCTTTTTGTCTCCTTCGTCCAACCCATCGATTATCCACAGTGGGTCTCTAACATCGTCCTAGTTACTAAAGCAACTGGGGGGATTCGGATCTGCATGAACTATCGTGACCTTAACCTAGCCTGTCCCAAAGACGACTTTCCTCTTCCTAACATTAACCAGCTTGTTGATCTCACGGCCGGCCACGAGATGCTATCTCTCATGGACGGGTTTTCAGGATACAATCAAATCCTGATTGCACTGGAAGACCAGCACAAGACTACCTTTATCACCCCATGGGGGACTTTTTGCTATCGAGTCATGCCTTTCGGCTTGAAAAATGCTGGTGCCACCTATCAACGCGCCATGACCTACATTTTTCACGATCTCCTCCACAAAATCATGGAGGACTATGTGGATGACCTTCTCGGCAAGTCCAAACTTTGCCGCGACCACTTGACCATTCTCACAATCATCTTCTCTCACCTTCTTCAATACAATGTCCGCCTCAACCCCAAGAAGTGTGTCTTTGGGGTCCTCTCAAGCAAACTTCTCGGCTTCATCATTTCCTTTCGTGGTATCGAGATAGATCCCACCAAGATCCGTGCTATCCTCGAAATGCCACCCCTGACCAATCTCAAGTAGCTTCGCAGTCTACAAGGGAAGCTCCAGTCCATTCACCATTTCATCTCACAAATTTTAGACCGCTGCCAACCTTTTCATCACCTCCTTAAGAAAGACGTCTCCTTTAAATGGGATAAGGACTGTCAAGAGGCTTTTGAAGCCCTCAAAGGCTATCTGGTCTCTCCACCAGTCCTTGTTGCACCTAAGGATGACCAACCCTTCTACCTTTATATCTCTGCTACCAACCATTCGTTAGGTGCCATGATCGCGCACCGAGACGAGCATCATCGTGAGCAAGCGGTTTATTACATCAGCCGAACACTGGTCGACTATGAAACTCGGTATACTCATACCGAGAAACTCTATTTGGCATTAGTCTTTTCTGCTACCAAGCTTCACCACTATCTTCTCAACCACAAAACCTTTGTCGTCACTCACACCAACCCTCTCAAGTACATGCACTCCAAGCCATATCAGAATCAACGTATGGCTCGGTGGCTCATGCTGCTTGCGGAGTTTGACTTCGAATTCATCCAGTAGAAATCTATCAAGGGGCAAACCATCACTGACTAACTGGCAGATGCCCCTCTTCCTGAAAACCAACCTTCCCACTGCGAGTTCCCCTGACGAGTCTATCGCTACCCTTTCCACCGATGACACCATCTACCAAATGACTATGTTCTTTGACGGCTCCAAATGTCAACTCGACGGGGGTGCGGGGGTTATCCTCATCCCACTCGAAGGGGAGCCCATGCCTCTATCTTTCAAGCTTGACTTTGATTGTACCAATAATATGGCTGAATACGAGGCCTTAATTTTGGGACTTCAGACTGCTCTTTCTCTCCACATCAAGTCTATCAACATCTTCGACGACTCGCAGCTCATTGTTAATCAAGTTAACGGTTCATATCTCTATAAAAATGAAGTTTTATAGAGGTATAAGAATCGTGTGGACCTTCTTTTGGCATCTTTTGACCATTACCTCTTGCAGACTGTTCCACGCTCTACGAACAAGTTTGCCGACACCATGGCTTCTCTTGCTTCGCATATCCCGTCTTCATCATCATCATCTTGCCTTTTTGTCACAGTGCATCATGTACCTTTACCTTCATATATCTCTCCTCACATCGACCATATCAACACTATCAATTCTAGCCCACGAGATGACTGGTATAAGTGACTTGTAGACTACTTGTCTCTTTCTGTCACTCCTCCCAACCTCTCTAGCAATGCGTGATGAGCTTTCATCAAGCGCACAGCTCGCTATACCATGCTAGGGGGTCTTCTCTATAAACGAGGCTTCGATAGCCTCCTTCTTCATTGTCTAACCTCCACTGAAGCTCCTCAAGCCATAAAGCAAGTCCACGATGGGATTTGTGGTGGACACTTTAGTGGAAACTCGGTTGCCAAGCGCATCCTTCGCCTGGGTTATTATTGGCCCACCCTTCATCAAGACTGTAGCGACTATGTTCAACGTTGCATCAAGTGTCAGCAGCACTCTAACTTGCTTCATCTCCCCAGCCACGCCTTGCAAGTCGCTCAAGATTTCTGGCCTTTCTCTCAGTGGGGCTTGGATCTCATTGGTGAGATCAACCCTCACTCGTCTCTTCGTCATCAGTCCATCATCACTGCCACTGAGTATTTCACCAAGTGGGTGGAAGCCATTCCTCTTGTCTCCACAAAAGCTGAAAAAATTGTCAACTTCATCAGCAACCACATCATCTATCATTTCGGTGTCCCTCACAAAATCATTACCGACAACGGCAAGTCCTTCAAAAACAAGACTGTCCAAAAACTATGCGACTCATTTGGCATCAAACTTAGCTTTTTTTCGCCTTACTACCCACAAGCAAATGGGCAGGCAGAGGCTTCCAACAAAATTCTCACCAAAATTCTCATGAAGGTGGTCGACAATACAGGAAGGGATTGGCACATTCATGTTCCCTTCGCTTTATGGGCCTACCGCACCAGCATCTGAACCTCTACGGGTGCTACTCCCTTCTCCCTCGTGTATGGAACAGAGGCTGTCTTACCTCTCAAAGTACAGATCCCGTCTCTCTGCATCTCCCTGCATGACATTCTCTCCAACGACGACTTTCGTCAAGATCACTTAGCTCAACTTGAGTTACTTGACGAGCGCCGTCTTGCTGCCCTTAATCATCTCCATGTATACCAAAGTCGCATAAAGTGGGCCTACGACAAAAATCTGCGAGAACGAGATTTCAACATCGGAGACCTCGTCCTCAAAGAGAATCAGCACGTGACCAATATGGAGCGAAGTAAACGAGGCAAATTCGCCCCCAATTGGCTTGGACCTTTTATCATCGTGCACAAGTATGGGTCAGGGACTTATCGTCTGTCTTCCCTCGACGGACGGCCAGAACCTGAGCCTCTTAATGCGTTGCATCTTTGACCATTCTTCTGCTAGTCGAGTACTCATCTACTTGACACATAACTTGAGCTCGTCCCTTGAGCAATCCTCGTCCTCTTAACCCTCATCCCTTTTAACCCTATTCCCCTTTAACAAGTCCTCTACGACCCTTTTATGATGCATGGATGCTTTGTCCTAATAAAAGGGGCATCCTTGAACTTCTACAGCCTTGTCCATGACTCTAAATCAAAAAAATCAAAATCAAGATGTCAACACATATCCATGGTCACAAAATCAAGTCAAAATCAAAAAGACAGACTGCTCCCTTGAAGGACAGCTGTACTATCATTGCTGTATTACTAGACTGATCCCTCGAAGGACAGCTAGGCCAACTTATCAAACATTATTAAGCGAAAATATAGACCACTCCCTCGAAGGATGGCTATGACTAAATCTCGCTACAAACAACACTTTTCTTAGAAGCTTCCCGCATCGATCAGCTTCGCAACATGACCACTACATCAAAAGACATCTCTATGTAGGCTTCTCACATCGATCAGCCTGCACCAAAAAAAAAACAAAAAAAAAAAAAAAAAAACGAGTCACGGACTTTTCTTGTAGTTGTCTCAGGGTCTCCTATAAAAGGGGCAAGGTTATTCCTGCTCTTAAACTGGGTTACCCTATCCTCCTCCTATCACCTGCTCAAGGGACTTCGAGCTCACTTTAATGTCAAAGTGATTCGATTACCGTTCTAACTCAACACTGGTCAACGATGTAATGCATGAACGGGGATTTTGTTCTAATAACCCCTATCTATGCTTCTTTTCGGGTCCTTGTCAATGAAAGAGCGATTTGCCTTTCATCTTTTCTCTTCGCTTTGGTCACATTTAACCACATCAATTAGCGACTCATCTCAAACCCAGCCATTTTCATCATTTTCAGCTGACATCATTCTAGACCATTTCACATAGTTTCTATGGACACCAGTACACATGGAAACTACCGACTAGACCCAATTTATGTTAAGCATAAACCAATACTTGCTGAAGCATAAATTGACTTCTATTCATTTTTAGCATATATCCATCGTGACTATGGAAACTTGCTAGGGATGAAAGACTCTCGACCAATTATATAGAGTACACCATCTGTAGCATCATTTTATCCTCATCTTACCCTCATCATTTCAACACATGACCAATCTCATCATCGACCAATCTTCTCAATTTGTTTGAACTACATTGGTCTGAGGCCCTATGACCAGGGCTATGTAGGTAGCACTCAGATACCACATCTTCTGAGGTTAGCTCGACCACCCCCTTTTGTTTGTCTCTATGATGGACAAACCCTCTCTTCTTTGACTCTTATCACGACCAACTCCGTCAACTTTGACCAAGACCAATCATTTTTCTTTGACCAAGACCAATCATTTTCTTTGACCAAGACCAATCATTTTCTTTGACCAAGACCAATCAATCCCTCTGACCCTCCCTCCCTTTTAGGGAGAACTACATCGGCCTGAGGCCCTTACGACAGGGGCTATGTAGGCAGCACTCAGTTGACATGGGGTCTTCTGGGGTTAGCTCGGCCGCATCCTTTCGTCCATCCATCCCCTTGACCAATGACCATCCTTCGACCTTCGACCACTTCCAAGACAATGTTGCCTTAGTTGTTTTTGCGTGTGTGCTACCTCACGGCTGGTTAGCAGAATTGTCTGCAGACTATTTTTGACCCTTTGCAAGTATAGGATCGCGAGCCAGTTGATCCCTACTACTTGTGGCTTTTTCGTGTTTCTGGGAGCACTTCCTGAGCCCTGAATACCTAGAACATGATGACCATTTGGAGCTTCAGCTTAAATTGAGTGACCCGATCAACAGACGACTAAATGCTGGGGCCTGGTTACTTCAATTTTGGCACTCCTTGACCCTCGGCATGCGACAATTTGACCCGACCCTCTCGTGAAGTGGACTACACACAATCACGACTACTACAGCATTTTCACTCACTCTCTTCTATCCATTTCTATGTCAAATTGACACTCGATCTTCGGTTCCCTTCTCTCGACTATCGCTTTGAGGGGGGAACACCTCATCCTTTTTCTGGGGCAACCAACTCCTGTTTTTGTCTTGCAGTTCATCTAGAACAACCAACAAGACAAAAAGGGGCAAATGTAGACACCGCAAACGTGTCTGCACCTTGGTCCTCCCCCTTGTTCGCCTTAAACCCCTATCCTAACCCTTGGCCTTGGCCCCCTTTCCACCCTACCCTTGCCACTTTGGATCCTCCCTTGAATCCCTCCACCTTCCCCCTAGCATTTATTAGGCCAAATCTCTTCATTATCTTCCCCCCACGCCCATTTTGGCATCCTCATGACCGTTCTTCCCATCCCCCCTCGCTCGGCGGCATGCAAGAATGGGCAGAGGCTATTTTTAGCCTCTGTCCCCATTCTGCGATCGCCGACATCGGTGACCCTTCGGCCGACGTCGGCAAAACTGCCAGCATCGGCATCCTTCATTACCCTTTTTTGCATCCGTTGTAGCCCCCCTGGACCCTTGAGCTCGCAAACTGAACTCCCTTGGCATTTTGGCTTTCGTCTCTCCTCCGTTTGGACCTCGTGCAACAACAACAACAGGTGCAAAGGTTCTTCATCAAGAGTTCTCTTCTTGCTAAATCCTCTGTGGCTTCAACAACAGCTCTCTCAACCCTTCATTCAGCAGGTAAAGAGGTAAGCAGACTCTATTATTTGATTTCTTTTCTTTAAGCTTTCAGCTATGTGCTGCTTCCTACTCTCTCTATCCTTCCCCTTGAGAGGCTGAAAAGCCTTCTCAGGACCTGTCCTCTGTCCATCCTCTTCTCACATTGTCCCACTTCTTATACCAATCCCAGGCAACTCCCTCATCCTCCTTTTGCCAACAAAAGACCCTGCACAGGGCAAGACCACTCCTCAGTCCATTCAGACCCGTCCCCGAACTCAGTCTTGACCATTGTTCACGAACCAGACCCGTCCATAGTCCAGAAAGTAACCCAGACCCGACTACAGGCCACAACCCCGACCGACGCTGGTCACTTTCCCAACTGACATCGACAGGGTAGCCGATGCTGGCAGATCAGATAACCGATGCCGGCGACATTTTCGACCTCGGCGACTGTCTTCAGCCCAATAACTCCTTTAGGTAACCATTTTGTCTTTTCTTTCCTTCCTAATTTCTTTATCACTTCTGTATTCTGGCATTCTATATTTTCTTGATATTTTATCTGTCTGTTAACAGTGGGTTGACCTCCCTTAAGGAAGTTTTCACACTTTCAGGAACAAGCTCTTGCTTGGCGACCCACCGCCTATCCATCTAACATTTTCTTGTCCAAGTTTTCCTTTTTCTTCCAGGTGTCATTCCTCCACAGCCAAAGAGGAGTGCTCACAAGCGTCTGGATTTACGGTGCGCAATCTTTAGTCCAGGTACTTCCCATGCCTTGTCCATTACTTTTTTAGTTTCTTCTTCCTCTTAGATCTAAAAGCGAATTTTGAGTAGAAATAAATGGTTCAAATTATATGGATTCATAGTGATTTAGATATAAATACATAGAATATTCAGATAAAGTGGTTTAGATTATATGGATTCATAGTTATTTTAATATAAATACAAACTCAGATACTAGATTTGGGGGCATGTACATGCTACATGTGTCACACATACAACTTCATATATCATGACATAGTTACAAAATCATATAGAAAACTATAGACATAGTACAAAGCATAGTATTTTGGTCTTCAATTTTTCATGTGAGGCATGGTGAGATATGTCATATCACATGTGGTTATAAAAATTACCAAATTGTATAGATGTATCAATCAAATACCATATTTAGGGGCATGACATAGATGCTCATGTTCTTCATCACTTAAGATTATAATATGGGATGGTAAGACATGCCATTCTCTTCTTGAAAATTGACCAAATTTTTAGATTACACCCATTTATACATAGGTTATTACTAGGTTGGACTCCATGGCCATCTGTAATGGTTGGTCTATTATATTACTTAGATCTAGACTACATGAGTTTGTATGAGACAGAGGACAAACATTGGTTTTGGGTCTCTGATCACTTCTCATTTTTAGTTTAGATATTCAGAGGGGGACATGATAGATTTTCTCTTCACAACATAATTTTTTTATAGATTCATCTAGATTACATGAGCTTATGTGGGACAGAGGGCATACATTAGTTTGAGCCTTTGAGTATCCCTCATCTTCAATTAGATTCAACATAGGGTGAAACATTGCCCTCTTCTATGATACATAGATTTTGCATCCAGATTTAGTACAAGAGGAATCCACTCCATGGATTCCTTCTCTTTCTAGACACTATTTGGCTCTCCATCCACTTCCCTGGCTAGGAAGTGAGTTGGACCCTTGAAACGCAATCACCTCCACATAAGTAGGTCTAGGTATGAATTTTATTCTTATTTCTTTTACTCTAGTATTTCATTTCATTACATATCTCTAATAAAAGGGGGGAAATATATACACCCTAAATTAGTCAAGTGACCACACATATCATGTCTTTTCATAGTCCTCTTCTTAAGAGACTTTGATTGGAAAATATGAGCCTTGTTCTCACTATCCATGTCTTTGCTTTTCTTGTCTTGGTCTTATTTCTTTTTTTTGTCACCTTTACATTATCTCAATCAACTAATTTATACCCACAAAGATACCTAGAATTGACTTATGTCAGTCCCAACTTATTTTTCTAAATTTTGGATAACATAATTATAGTGGATTATAGCACCCGATGATCTTGTCCTCCCTAGTGTTATTATCCAATGATCATTTTTCCTTGATTAATGGGTCCTAAACACTTCTTATCCCCTCGGTTAAATTTTATTTATCTTTTTAATGTTTTGTCGGTGATAATAAAGCTCCCACATTCAAAATAAAGAGTCTCTTATATACAATAATTCATAAGGCATTTTATATCTAGCACTTACTACTTTGGCACACTAAATAATTAAAATCAATGACTAGTATAGATCAACATTATGCATCACACATAGATCTGCATGCTTGATCAAGGAAGGGCCTAGGTAAAAGTTCATTCTTGCATCTACTGTGCGTGTTGATTATGCACATCCACTAAGGGAGAACTATATTTTATCTAAGATCCTAGCTTGAGGGTTAATATATGCAATGATTAGGACAATAAGGGTTGTAGATCATGTGATCATACTTCCCCTAACCTACTTTTTTCCCTTTTGGATTTTGATATATATTTTATTTTGTGTGTGTAGGTAGATGTAGGTTTTGAGAAGAAAATAGGTCATATAATGACATAGATAGGTGATCATGAAAAAATAAGGATGCCTATAGGACCCTAAAATCAAACCACACCAGAATCTAAAATAAAAAATTGAAATAAACAAGAGTTCAAAAATTAGATAACAGTGATGAATGCTCTTATCTAGATAACAATGATGTGCACTCCTATCTAGATAATAGTGATAGGCACTCTTGTCCAAACTCGGTGCTCTTGTCTAGAGAAAATTTGAGTTGTATATCTGGAAACGAATCCTTATTCTTTATTATTCTTGACTATTTTTGGACTATTTTGAAACTTGTAGATGATTGTTTTACCTAGATAAGTCATTTCTTTTCCCCATATATTTAATTTTGTCAAACTAGTATAAATTTATGTTTTACTATAATTGACTATATTTTACCCCTTAATCTAACCCATTTATTGTTTATAAACTAACCCTAGTTTCCAAAACATAATAGAAAAACTCTAGATATGAAGTTTCAAGTCTTGAAGATGTGTCTATTGAAAGTAGTGGGCTCTGTAAGTTCCATGTAGGGATACAAGGAGTCTAAATATGCCTATTCTTAAAGATGTGATTTTTGTTCATTTTACCCAAAAGAGTAAGGTAGTATTATTTCAAGGTGAGTTCTTATGTTGTTTTAGAAAGTGTTTCCTATTTTGTGCATGGCATGAAGGTTTGTTGGTGGTCCTTGAGGTGGTTTGAGAGAGAGGGCTAGTAAGCTTGTATGGTGGTTAGTCATGGTGTATGGAGATTTGAAGATGCTCAAGTGATGAAATGGATCATAAATCCTTAGGGGATGCCCTCTTAGATGTTACTTGGTGAGTTTCATTAGATGCTAGTATTTTGTGTGTTCTATCTTCATTAGTTATAGTGCTTAGTTGAAGAAGAATATTGGCATGTAAAAAGAAGGATGTTGTTAAGAACAGAAGAGGTAGGATCAAGGTAAGGGGGAATTTGTATAATATTTATAATATGGTACTTTATTGTTGATAGTATTTTTAGGTCTTCATGATCAGTTGGTGCTCACTTTGTCATTGTGTCAAAGGAGGAGAAAGTTCCTATTATGAGAGTGTTTGAAGAGAGAGAAGGAAGATGAGATATATATTTATATATTAATGAGTGTTGAAATCAATGAAAAAGGGGTATATTATTTGAGAGTTGTAAATGATGTCTTGGAAATTTCATATAAGTGTCTTGGTGAGTGGATGAAGTGCCTTGATAGTCTAAATGACAATGACAAAGTGTGTAATGTGCTTGTCCTAGTGTGCTTGAAGTTGGCTTGGTTTATCTTCAATTTTGTAATTATTAGAAATGTTCAAAGATGAGTATAGTTATTTTATCATGTGTAATAGGTATTATCAATTATCAAGGATGATTGGAGAGTTTGTGTGCATAATTAGAATTATTTTGGTAGTCTATAGTTTTCATCTAGATAGTTTGGGTCTTGTGGCCAAAAATCTGAATAGACAGTTTGTTAACATCACCATTACCACATATGTATGAGTCAAGGGGATTTGGTCATACATTTTTGATAAAATGAGTCCTTATTTTATATGATAAAAGTCTCAATTCTAGTGATGAAGTGTGTCAAAAGTTATACAAGTGCAAAGTTAGGCTCTCAGGGAGTTTTATAGAATACATTTTGATGGTGGCATATCTCTCACGTGTAGACATTTAAGGAGAAAGTGGTCATATGAGTTTGTTAAAATTTTTACCTAGTTTATTTACGTTAAATTTAATATCAAGTGATGAATTTCAAAAAAATATATGCGTGTTTAAAGTTGGCCTTCTAGACAAGTTTTTGACATAGTTGGCTCTATGGTCAAAAAATCTAAGTGAGCATTTTAATGCCATTATATATCACATGTGTGAGGGTTTCAAGAGAATATTTGATGGAGGGCCTATCTTTAGACTAAAATTTAATTTTTTAAAAACCCAAAACAAAAATTCACAGCATTAATCAAATCTAAATTTGGCATCTGTCCATTAGATCCCTCTGCATAGACATTCAACTTGTCTTTATTAGTTTGGAATCTAGTTTCCTTCACTTGAAATACCAAGCCAGCATTAATAGTTCTAGCACGCTTAAAGTCACCCAGTCTATTATAATCAGTCTATTCATCAAACAAAAAATCAAATACAAAATCATACTGATACCAAAATGATGGAGGGCTCCTCTTCATTAGTCTTAACTGCAAATGAGCTTCATACAAAATCAAAATAACCCTACAGAGTCTATAGATTTAAGCCTACAGAGTCCGTGGTTTTTCCTTTTCCTACAGAGTCCATAGATGCAAGCTTGCAAATTCCATAGATGTAAGCCTATAGAGTCCATAGATTCTAGACAGCTTTGCGAAATGGAGAATGTGAATGCAATTGAGTTTAATTGCTCATTCTTGAAATCTCGTGGCCTGAACAATGTTAGTACTCAAACAAAAATCAACACATAATGTCTTCAAACAAAAATCTTCCTCTCAATTTTCATAATTAGGACCAACACACAATGCGTCAATATCTGCACCCCACCATTTTGATAATAGGTGAGTTGGGACAGGTCGAAGAGTGTTACGTGGTGCACTTATCTAGGAACTTATAGTAATGGTGAATCTCCATAATGCTTACACATTTTCTCATGCACTTTCTAAGATAGCAGTTCATAGACTCCAAATGACGTGGGCCTATCTTTATTCAAAACCAATGGATTTTGTAAGGAACTCTGCTGAAATTAAATGGTGAGCCATAATGGCCCTTTCTAGATTGATTCCATCTAGAATCGAGCTCCTTTATTTGCTTTTTACCATATCAAAATGGAATCTCCTTCAATGGCTGTAGAAATCCAAGTCAAAACCCATGAGGCTGCAGCCTTTCTTGACAACTTCATGATGCTCTACTTCTTCCTCATTAGGCTCATCACGTTCCTCTTATCTGATCCATGCTCAACCAGCTGTGAGCTCCTTAATCTTCATCAAGCCTCTCTATACTCGGCTTCAGCTTTGGCTCAACTCAATAAATTTGCGTATATGTAGAAACCACGCCTTCATCCATTCTTTTTTTTTATCTCAATGGTTTCAACTCAATCAGAACCAATTTCCTTTTAAACCCAACCCTCTGCACTTTCAACAAGCTACAAATATCTTACATAACCAGAAGGAAAATCCTCTGCACTCCTTCCTTTCTTTAGTAACCCTACAACCTGGCCGAAAGGCCTTCTTGACTCCTCTTCTTCCTAGAGGAGATCTTTCTTCGCTAATTCTTCTTACTTCTACATACCTCTCCTCCTCTTCTTCATCCTGCTCTCTCTTCTTCTTATTCTCTTATAGTCACCATACATGGACGAAAATAGATCAAACAATTTTAAATTTGTTTTGATCACCAAATCACCAACTGGACAACCCTCTCTAACTTCTATGCCCCACTTGGGCACTAAGACCAACAAGAAAAATTACAATTTAACCAATATACTAATTTGGAGAAGATTTATCTCCACTAATATCTTATGGTTGAAAGATTTCAACCACTCCCCTTTTTTTCTCAACAGCCCAACCATTACCTTTTTACTTTTACTTTTTACATTTACTCCTTAGTAACAGCATATTAGAGGGAAATTACAATAAATTGAATTTGAATTTAATCATGATCATGTCTTGAGGTAGCCATTGTAGATGCTCCTACATCATACTCTCCCTCTAGAAATAATTTGAACCTTAGTTTAAATGAATTACTGCCTCCATGCATTAGTCTTCAGTATATTCCTGGATCCCAAGGTCTTGTTGCCAATACTAATGCTTGTCTTTGTTTTTCATCTTCTTGTTTTTCTTCCTTTTCTGGTATGTTCTTCTCCTCATTTCTTTCTCAGCTATCATCTCCCACTTCCATGCTTCTTCATCTTCATACATGTCTTCTTGATCTTCTTCTTGTTCTTCTTATTCCATAAGCTTCTCCAATGACTCATGTATGTCATTCACTTCAGTAACCTTCATACCTGCATACAAAACATTCAAAGCCACCTTAGAATCAAAATCTTTAGGCCATGAAGCCTCTTGGCTATCTCCATGTTCTTATTCCTTGATCAAATCTGCCTTTATCTCTTTAGTGTGCTCTTTTCTTGCTGCACTTTCACCAATGGTGTCTTCACTATGGCTTATACCTTCGTTCATCTCTCTTGAATTACCAAACAGCTCCTCCAACATTCTCATTTCTTCCTTTAGTGAGCTCTCATCTATCTCACCATCTTCTTCATCAAACTTGGGCTGATTACTCATGAGGATTACTTGCCCTT
Source organism: Torreya grandis (assembly GCA_037957365.1). NCBI lineage: Eukaryota > Viridiplantae > Streptophyta > Pinopsida > Cupressales > Taxaceae > Torreya > Torreya grandis. Next base: position 752,953 of record JARHVA010000851.1, on the reverse strand, counting down.
TACCTCTTTTCTCATCTTTTCTTAGCTTGTTTTCATGTAAACCAACTTCTTCAAGATACTCATCAAATACAATTAAAGCACCCTTACCTTGTGTTTCCTTACTCTCTTTAACCTCTGCTTGAAGCCATCTTGTTTGTTTTGCTGCATACTCTTCCCTTTCCTTATCATCCATCCATTTGGAATTCTCTTCTTGTTGCATATTAGTCTACAAAACCACTTCCCATCTTTCATTTCTCATGAAAATATCATTAAATGATTCAAAACAATCATTATTCCATTCATTGCAAGCAATTGACTTACCTTTCATCTTTGTATCCTCATGCTCTACCTCATTATTCTTTGAGAAGTTTTCTTTCTCATCTTCATTCTCTTGGCTGCTGGAATTACCTTCAATCCTCTTCTATTGACTTCTTGGTGTTGTTGCCTCAACACTCACATCTTCACTCTTTGCCTTCTTAGGCACCCACACGTGTTTCTTCTTCTTACCATTTGTCTTCTCAAACCATGTAGGCATCCTGCATCCATGATCTTTTGACAATACTGAAAAACCAACCTTGTTTGTCCTTTTATTTTCTTGCACACTTGTGTGCTTCACCATCCACATAGGCATTATGTAGCCATGATTGACTACTTTGTGTGAGGACTTCATCTTCCTCTTGCCTCTTCTAACCTATGTATTAACATCTTCATGCTCACAATAATAATCAAAATCAGCACTTAACACTTCATTTACCTCTTGGATAGCTTGATCCATGGAGCAATCTTTCTCTTCCTTTTGCCTGGTTGTTCTCTTTCTTCCTCTTGGAATTCAATGGAATCATGGAATTCAGCTTCATCTTCCATCTCTCCTCTCTCATGCATTAACCAATGCATCTCTTCTTCTTCCTTATCAACAACAAAAAACTTACTTCTCTTTCCTGCACATTCACTTGTGCATTTGGTGTCTTTTCTTGCACCAATATCTTCATTCTTCAAGGCCTTTCTCTTGAACTTCATAAGGCTACTCATACCTGCATTTACCCATGCAAAAAAAACATTAGATACAAAAACAAGAGACCATAATGTCTCCATGAGTGTCCTCTTAATGGACATTCTCATCTTTCCAAGTGCTCTTCCTGGCACTTTATCTTTTCTTTCTTCTCTTCTCTTGTTCTCCTCAATGAGAACCTTCTTCACAATCTCTTCCTCTTTTTGTTGCTCTCTTGGCAACCTTCTTATCTTCTTGCCTCTATGGTCTTCTCTCTTCATGGAAATCTTCTTTTGCCTTCTTCTCCTCTTCATTAGGAGATCTATTGGCCACTTCAACCTCCTCCTCATTGGCCATACCCATGCTTGCTTATCCATCTACATCCAAGACTCATATTCATCTTTAATCTTAGCTAACTCTCTCTTCAAATTAGCAATCTCTTTATCAACTACAAAACTATCCATGCCTTTCTTCTTTTGGATGCTTGCTTTCTTCTTGGTGCCCTCATATACCTTGTTGCTCTGTAGTGCCTTCAACAATGCTTCCATTTCTGAGATCTTCACCCAAGTCTTTTCCAACTTGGTCTCTTGATCCCTTATCTCACCCAAGCCTTTTCTCCTTGACTGGTCTTTTGACAATCTCCTTGATCTCACCTAGGCCTTTTGCATCCTAGTCTTTTGATCTTTTTCTCAATCCTACAGCAATTATTTGTACAACATTCCAACAAACATAAATCACAAATCCAAGCTTACCTTGATTTGGATCTTCCTCTTGAACATTCACTTTCTCTCTTACTTTTGAGCTTCTCTAAGCTTCTCTTCTCAATTCTTCAAACTCCATCCTTTACCTCACCCAAGTCTATTTCATCTTAGTCTTTTAACAAACTATCCAAGCTTCTTCTTGGATCTTCTTCTTCTTCTTGAGCAATTCACTATGCTCTTCTTCTAGAGCTTCTCTTGGCTCTTTACTAAGCCTTCCTTGGCTTCTTCTTCTCTTAAGCCTCGATGGCTTTAAGACTTTCTCTTCACCTATTTGCTTCTTAACACGATAAACTTAAATCAAATATCAAAGGTTGTACATACCTTTTCTTCAGCAGGGTCTTCTAGTGCTTAATCCCAAGAGCTTCAAGCTCTGATACCAAATTGATGGAGGGCCTATCTTCAGACTAAAATTCAATTTCTTAAAAACCCAAAACAAAAATTCACAGCATTAATCAAATATAAATTTGGCATCTATCCATTAGATCCCTCTTCATAGACATTCAGATTGTCTTTATTAGTTTGGAATCTAGTTTCCTTCACTTGAAATACCAAGCCAGCAACAATAGTTCTAGCATGCTTAAAGTTGCCCAGTCTATTATAATTAGTCTATTCATCAAACACAAAATCAAATACAAAATCATACTGATACCAAAATGATGGAGGGCTCCTCTTCATTAGTTTTAACTGCAAATGAGCTTCATACAAAATCAAAATGACCCTATAGAGTCCATAGATTTAAGCCTGTAGAGTCTGTGGTTTTTCCTTTTCCTACAAAGTCCGTAGATGCAAGCCTGTAGAGTCCATAGATGCAAGCCTGTAGAGTCTATAGATGCAAGCTTCCAGAGTTCATAGATTCTAGACAGCTTTGAGAAATGGAGAATGTGAATGCAATTGAGTTTAATTGCTCGTTCTTAAAATCTCGTGGCCCGAACAATGTTAGCACTCAAACAGTGATCAACACATAATGTCTTCAAACAAAAATCTTCCTCTCGATTTGCATAATTAGGACCAACACACAATGCATCAATATCTGTACCCCGTCATTCTAAAAATAGGTGATTTGAGGCAGGTCAAAGAGTGTTACGTGGTGCACTTATCCAAGAACTTCCAGCAATGGTGAATCTCCATAATGCTTCCACATTTTCTCATGCTCTTTTTAAGATAGCAGGTCATAGACTCCAAATGACGTGGGCCTATCTTTATTCAACACCAATGGATATTGCAAGGAACTCTGTTGAAATCAAATGGTGAGCCATAATGGTCCTTTCTGGCTTGATTCCATCCAAAATTGAGCTCCTTTACTAGCTTTCTACCATATCAAAATGGAATCTCCTTCAATGGCTATAGAAATCCAAGTCAAAACCCAAGAGGCTGCAACCTTTCTTGACAACTTTGTGATGCTCTACTTCCTCCTCATTAGGCTCATCATGTTCTTCTTATCTGATCCATTCTCAACCAGCTGTGAGAGCCTCAATCTTCATCAGGCCTCTCTATACTCAGCTTTGGCTTCAGCTCAACTCAGTAGATTTGTGTATATGTAGAAACCATGCCTTCATCCATTCTTTTTTTTGTTTCAATGATTTCAACTCAACCAGAACTGCTTTCCTTTTAAACCCAACCCTCTACACTTTCTACAAGCTACAAATATATTACATAACCAAAAGGAAAATCCTCTGCACTCCTTCCTTTCTTTAGTAACCCTATAGCCTGGCCAAATGGCCTTCTTGACTCCTCTTCTTCCTAGAGGAGATCTTTCTTCACTACTTCTTCTTACTTCTACATACCTCTCCTCCTCTTCTACATCCTGCTCTCTCCTCTTCTTATTCTCTTACAGTCACCATACATGAACAAAAATAGATCAAACAATTTCAAATTTGTTTTGATCACCAAATCGCCAACTGGACAGCCCTCTCTTACTTCTATGCCCAACTTGGGCACTAAAACCAATAAGAAAGATTACAATTTAATGAATATACTAATTTGGAGAAGATTTATCTCCACTAATATCTTATGGTTGAAATATTTCAACCACTCCCCTTTTTTTCTCAACAGCCCAACCATTACCTTTTTAATTCTACTTTTTACATTTACTCCTTAGTAACAGCATATTAGAGGGAAATTACAATAAATTGAATTTGAATTTAATCATGATCATGTCTTCAAGTAGCCATTATAGATGCTCCTACATGAATATTAACACATGGTTAAATTTTAATATGTGAGGATATAATATGATACAAATTTTAGAACATGAACTTGAGCAAAACAAAAGATACAGAGGTTCAATGTTGGCCTTCTAGGCAGATAAGCAATGGTCCCCATAGTCATTTTTGCACAATGTTAAAGATTAGGACCAGATAGAGATCTAAAGGTGCATAGGGGTTCATAAATTTATATATATGGTATAAAATAATTAAAAGAGGTAAAATTTTTCATTGGTTAATATACTTAAATACCAAGACTAAATGAAGATAAAATAGTGTGTAGACAATCATACAAGATTGATATAATGGTTCATGTTGAGTGAGATGCTAAAAAGTACCCGACGTATAATTATATAAGTGATCAAAATGCATGTGAAGGTGAAAAGTGTCATGATCATGGGGTTTTTTATCAAGATAAAATGGTGATATCTATAAGATAAATACTTGACAGATCTATAAAGATTAATGGTGTGCATTGAGTCAATATTACAAGAGTACACAAGATGAGGTCAACATGTTCAAGGTTTAATGTTTGGCATTGGTGAATTATGTGTTAAAGGTAGATATTTTTACAATAATATATATGGTTCATGTTTAATATAATAATTAAGGACTTGAGATGATATAATGATGTTCAAGGTTTAATTATGATCATTTGTATTTGAATATTTGAATTTAACAAAGGAAAAACCAATGTTTGGTTTTTTTGCTATATCTTTTGATCTATGTAGAATTTTACCATGGTGTTAAAATAAAATTTGTAGAGAAATCAAAGGAAAATATAGAAATATAAATTTTAAGATTTAGATATATGTATATAAAAATATATTGAGCTCCAAAGTTGAATGTGTGTTCAACTATGTTCTACAAGTAACCCAAGAAGGGTAATTGTGCTTGTTCTGATGTTGTTTCAATGTTTAATGATGAATTATATATTGGTTTATGTTTTAGAATCCATGAGGACCATCTGTGTGAATTATTAAGGTTTCACTAATCATATCCAATAATAATAAAGGTTTAAAATTTGGCTGTATTAGTTTATGGTGACTTTGTGCACAGAATGTTATTTGAGCAAATTATTCTTAAGAGAAAGGGTGATATGATGGTTGTTGGAACTTAAGGAAGAAATATAGATAAAGTGACATGGGTCCATGAATTGGAAAGTGTTCCTGTGTTCTTATTTTTATTAGAGAAGTGTCAATGAACTGAATGGGTCTCCATAGGACCTAAAAGTGACTTAGGCCTATTTGAAAGAGACTCGTGTTTAAGTGTGACCTATTTCAGATGAATTAAGAGTGAATGTATGTGTTTTGTATGGAAAGGAAATATTATAGAATTTATAAATAATGATATATATATATATATATATATATATATATATATATATATATATAGTGTGAAATCAAATATGATGATTTCTAGACTTTTGAAAAGATTGGTGCAAGGTATGCATGTGAGAGTTTTGGAGTGAAAAAGTAGATGTGCCCAATGGATGGGTTGATAATAAGAGTAGATTATTTATTGTGTGTATGAACTATAGGTCATATTTATGATTTTATAATATTGTTCTTATAGAATTAGGATATGCAAAGAGGTCTGAGTGTGCATATGAGGATAGTTTGAGTTAAGAAAGAGAGAGCTTATGGCATGCCTATGTGAGAGCTTTATACGAGATAAATAGGGATTTTGGGTATGTGTTATAAAAATAGAGATCCATCATCAAGTGTTGAAGACATAATTTTTAAGGTAGAGGTGTTCAAGGAGGGTTTAAAGGACTTCATCTTCCTTAAGGGCATTTGCTCCTTGTGAAATAGGGGTTTCACTAAAGTCCTTTGGTCAGGAGGATATGATCAAGGTTTTTTGTTCAAATGGAGTTGACCAATATATTATTTGTAATTTCTTATAAGATAGTAGTTCATGTGTAGCAAGCTTGATAATGGGTTTTATTCCCCATGAGGGTTTCACATAGGAACTATGTGTTATGTGTTTGATATTATGCATGCATTAAATGAATGAGATATATTGTTAATGTTGCTTGATAAAGTTGATATATGATGATTGTTTATTAGTTTAAAAAGACTAAAATTATAATTAAATTTCTAGGCTCACTGATTCACCCCCTCTCAGTGATTGTACCTCTAACACAATATTGGTATGAAGATTGGATAAAATGGTAAGAGGGTTACCCCCAAGTGACAAGGAAAGGTAAATGGTAGGGTATGGCATATGAAAATAGTAGGGTTTTTGGAAAAGATAAATGGAAAATAGAAAAGGCATGGTAAATGTTTTTGGCCTAGGTGAATGTTTATGTTGTTCTTGCTGATGTGGAGATGCACATATTGATCAACATAGGAGACAAATAGAATAATCATTCATGTAGATTGTTAGCCCACACCTCTTATGAATAACTAATTTTTCAAGAACTTTCTAAAAATTTGGATACCAAGAGTGTTGTTATGAACTTCCTTGGTCATTGATTTTTTTTCCTTCAAACGTCGAGAGAAGGTATATTTGTAGTCTCTATAAAGGAAATTGTGTCCAATGATAGTAAATATAGATAAATAATTGATGATAGGTCTGATTTGGAAATGTATAGGTGGATGATAATGGAATGTATAATGGCTAGGAAACAAATTAATATTAAGATTTTTAGGCACACATAATGTTGTTAATTCTAGATTCAACATAACTTTGTTTATGATGGGGCCATAAAATTTTGAATATGCTCTTGATAATACCACCAAATTTTTATATTATTTAGGCATGAGAGTAGATACCATCTGATTATTCTTTAGAGTAGAAGTTATACTAATTTAATCTTTGATAATGTCTTCATCAAGTAGTGAAGGACTATTTTGCTTAGCTATTGGTGCCTTAAAGAGTTTTTCACCAATGAAGTTATTTTGATTGTCCCATATCACCTCCAATAAGGTTTCAATAAAGAACATTAACTTTTGATTTTTATTGTCTTCTATCAGCTCAAAAAAGGTTTCACTAGAAGATGCTAAGTTTAAACTTTGAATGTCCCCTAACACCTTCATAAAGGTTTCACTAGGATATTGTTCTTATTTTGCATGAATGTGGTCTTGGCCTCCCTAATATAATGCAAATGATATGTCACCATGGATGTAATTCAACAAGGTGTGATTATGTTGGTTCCAATCAATACTTGTGGGAGGTAGAATGTTAATAATATGGCTAGGTTGGTTGGCGATAATGGAATGTGGAATGGTAATGGAATGGGGAGAGGAAACACATTCCTTGTAGAAGATACTAGGAGAAATTACATTGAAGGTGAAGTATTCATTATAAAAAACCATATAAGGATCACAAACGTATTCAAACTAATCTTTAAGGCATGCATAACCAATATTGTAATAGTCACGAGTGTATTCATATTCTGAAGCTAATTCTGACTCAATGAACTTTAAATCTGATGTTGACATTGACATTGATTCTAATTTTAATGATAAATATAATGTCAATTCAAAAATAAAACATAAATTAAATGTTGATTCTTCATCTAGTCTAGATACTACTATAATGATGTCTTTTTGAATGTTTGGTTTTGGATAATTAACAACCTATGATGACATTATGGGCTCTATAGATTTTAGTTTATCAAAGTGATAATCCTCAACAATGGGAAAAGATTTAAGAGACAACTCCTCAAAGACTAGTTTGTCAAGGGGAGGATATTTAAAAATGGGCATATGACAAAGGTAATGATTTACCCAAAGGTAGTTATAATCATTAAGAAATGACTCAACAAATATTGGTTTGTTAGAGTGAGACTCCTCGACAACAAGTATAGGATCAAATGGTGATTCATCATAGATTGAATCATCACAAATGGTTGGTTCAACAAAAAAATATTAGATTGGTTGGTTCTCTTGGCCTTGGTTTATAATAAGTTGTAAAATACCAGTTTTGAATATAGTTTGGTTCTCAAAAGATTGGCTCGATTAGAGAGGTACTATTTGAATTGGTTTTGGCTAGATGATTGGTAGGGGTTTTCTAAAGTGGGTAATAGTTGGCAAGAAATGAAGAATGATTAGTGGTTAGATAATGATAGTCATCATGGATCTTGATTACTCATGCAAGACAAAGGATAAGGTCTTGGAATGGTAATGGTAGGGCATCATGGAGCTTGGTTACTCAGACAAGCTAAAAGATGAGGTCTTGGAATGGTAATGGTAGGGTATTATATAACTTTTTTCCTTACATAAGACAAAGGATGAGGTCATACAATATAAATGGTAGGGCATTATGGAAATTGGTTACTCACACAAGCCAAAGGATGAAGTCCTAGTATAGAAATGGTAGGGAGTTATAAAAAAATGGTTGTTCTCACAAGAAAGAGGATGAGGTCCTAAAATGAAAATGATAAGGTGTTATGGAGCTTGGTTACTTTCACAAGCCAAAGGATGATGTCCTATAATGGTAATGGTAGAGAATCATGGATCTTGATTGCTCACACAAGCCAAAGTATGAGGTCTTGGTATGGTAATGGTATTCCTTAGATGTAGTGGAGCTTGGTGGCTCACATAGTCTGAATAAGGGTTATCAATATGGGTGGAGGATTAGACACCATGATTATTGAGAGGGTGAGTATCATATGTTAATCAGCCCAAAGAAGGTATCATCAAAGACTATGCTTGGATTTGTTCATTAGATTGAGGATTGTAAGGAGGATATGGGTCCATCTCACAAACCACTTCTTTACCATAGGGGTCTTAATCAAAGATAATTTTTGTGGTCATTTTATAAAGTAAATTATATGTAACTCCACCATAATTGTAGCTAGATATATACACATCAATAATGATCGTTCCATAGAAATTATTGGAGTTTTAAAAACTCATAAAAATGATGTATAAAGGATAAAAGATTCAAACTTGGTCTAACTTGGTCTAACTTGGTCTCAGGGAGCTATATTTCCAAAATTATCTATGTTAAAACTTGGTATAAAACAACCCAATGTCATATGTCTGATGTCAAATGTCTTACACACAAATGGTTAAGTGGCTGAATAACAATTGTCATGCTAAAATTTATGGACAAAGTGTTCCGAATAGGTATACTTTAGGAAAATAAAATTTTCTAGGTATTTTAACCAAACATAGTGTAAAAATTTAGGCTCAAACAAGGCATGTGCTAGGACTTATATCTAAACATGGCATCAAAATCTAGACTTAAAACAAAGGGCATTTAATCTAACAAACCTAGAAAAATTTGGCATAAAATAGGCATACAAAATTCAAACATGAACTTGGCCAGTTGGCATAAAAAATAAGTCAAAAGGCACATAGAGAGATAAGTTGTTTTTTCCCAAATAAAAGGCATAAACAATAATGAAAACTAGGTTCCTTTGAATAAACAAGCTTATACAAAATTGAATGGCATGATGGCATTATGAAAAGATCCAAATAATATTTTTCAAAGTTTGGTAAAGAATTAGCCTAAATTTCACAACCTAAAAGAATAGACTTTAGATGTTGCTTTTATATCACCCAAACCATACATGTTTTGGGGAGAGCCTAGACAACATTCTTTTCACACCTTGGAATATGCACAAATTGTAAGTGAAAAAGTGATTTTGATCACCCAAGCTCCCTAGAGGGAATGGGGGGAGAGCATACACACACTCTTTATTTTGTACAAACAAAAAAAAAGTATAAAACAAACACTTTAAAGAATTTACAATCTAAATGAGTGTCAATTCAGTACACCAAATGAAATGTTTAATTAAGTTCTTTAGCCCCTTGGCTTGTTTGAAAAACTTTTAAGAATTTGAACATAAACACTTAAGAGAAAACATGTATGTTCATTTTAAGCACTAAAAATGAAGTGTTCAATACTTAGCCATATAGATTCCTTTTAGACACTAAAATCAAATGTTCAATATTTAAAAATTATTTTTAGCACCAGAATTAAGTGTTTAAAAGTTAACTAAATTCATTTTAAACACCTAAAATGAAATGTTCATGAGTCTAAAAATATAAATTCATGATTTATTCCCACTTTGGACCTAAAAGGGTTAGAGACTTTCTTCTTACTTTGAAGCAAAATCAAGGATGAATACTTTTTTTATAAACATAGATCTAAGGTTTCCTATTTTTAATAAATAGATACTGATATTGATTACCTATGATCAATGTCGGTTACTAGCAAACCAATGCCAATTAGTGATAATTGATACTAGTCGATTAGGACCAAGATAAGTTGCCTATGAACCTGAAGACAAATCCAACATAAGGTAAAATATGTTAGTTAGATCAAAGTTAGATAAAAAATCCTCAAAACCTGCAATGATGATTAAAGAGAGACAATTAAGGTCAATGAAACCAAGAAATAATCAATAGAAGTTGTATGAAGATTCAAAATGCCAATTTTTTATCTATTTTTTCCTCTATACCCTAACTGATGATGCTTACCCAAAACTAAGCTCAGTTAGGTAGAACTGATGCCAGTTATGCCTAGTTGATATTAGTCTCTATATAGATCTAGGTTAACACAAACATTATTAAATATGGCAAAAATAAAGCTAAAACTATAAATTTGAAGATATTCAAGCATTCATTTGAAGATTTATGAGTTGGATCTTGGTGTCCTTGGTATGTGAGATGCATTTAGGTCCCACCGATCATGCCATTTTTGATCATAGTAATTTAACAATAGAGAGGAGGTTAGATCAAGTGTTAGTTTCAAAAAACAAAATGAAAATAACACATTAACAAGCTAACATCTTTAAGCCTAGATATTAAGGGGAGAATAATGAATAAAATACATATGAAAACACAACTAAAATTTAAATAATGTCAAATTTCTTACCTTCTTTGAGATCTCCAAGTGATATGTTCATGGCTTATTTATCTTGTGCTCAAAGAGTCTTTGGTAATGGAGTTTGGATATCTCCTTCTCTCTTTAACACCATGGCTTAGCTTGTGGTTTATGCTTGTTTGATGGCTTGGATTATTATTATTTTATTATAACACTATTACTTTCAATCTCAATATATAACTTGAATTATGAATTTACTCTATCCAAGCTATCCAAATGAAGAGGCAAATTCTTGTATTTATAGGTTTAGAAACTAATCCCAACCCAAGGTGAGTTAAGGTGTAGTTTAAATATGAAATGGGTTCAAACCTAACCTAATTAAGTTAATTAATCTTATTATAATTAAAAGGTGTCAAAATATCATTATTGTTAATTAATAGGCATGGATGAAATATTTTGAGATATTTGTAAATGCTTGGCAACTCACAAAAGACAATTATGAAAACCTAGGGTATTCTTGATTTTTGAATTTCCTTTTTTAGAATATTATTAATTTCTCATGGATAATTTAACTAGGAATTTAATTTGGTTTAAAATTTTAATTAATTATGAATAATATTTTATCATTTCCAAGATTTTATTTAATTTCATGTGTACACTTGCCCTATTTAATAGGTGTATAGGCCAAATTACATGTTACAATGTTGTAGGATGATTAGAGATAAATCCATGAGAGGTTTTTGTGGCTTATGATAGGATACCAAAATTAGGGATGTCTCAATGAGATTTTGAGATTTTATGAGTAATGCCAAAGAAAATTTTGAATGTTCAGTGATTCTTGGGCTTAATTTTCAAAGGTTGGTAAGAATCAGTTTGAAGTGTATTATGAATCCATTGGTGGCCAATTTTAGGTGTCTATAATTTTATCCTATTTGGGAATATATTTCAAGCTATAGGCACAATAATGTCTTCTCAAATAATGAAAAAGGCCTATATGCCTTAAAGAAGATGATGATTGAATAAAAATCTCCAAACAATGTCTGGGAAGCCTATAATGATTCCCCCTCAAGGGAGTGGTTGACACATATGATTGATGGATGGTCCCTCAAAAAGAAACAAGAAGAAGAATGACATTAACCTCTATGTGAGATTAATCCTATATAGATAATGCTTGCATGCATTGATTTAAAAAGTAATAATTTGCCTACAGGTGATTATAATTAATAAAAAATATTGAGACACTAATTTGGCCATAAGAAATTATAATCAATGGTAATGACATATGTCCCAATTAGGGCTAATGAGTCAAAATAATGATTTTCCCAGAGGTAATCATAATCATTAAGATGACCTAGATTGAAAAATGATATTTGATTATGCCCCAGTAGGGTAGATTAGTAAGCATAACTCAAGGATATAACATGTTATATAGATTAAAGACGAGTGGGCACAAACATAGATGTGATGGATAATGACCAAAGAAGCCACAAACAACTAGGTACATGAAGATGCACAAAGTGATGAAAGAAATGATGTGAAGATTAAAGGAGTGATCAATGTGAAATATTTGGTTGTACCTACTAATGTGGAGATACTCATCCTTATTAGTATTTTTATAACCAAAATGGTCAATGGGTTGATTTGATCAAGGAGGGTGGGATGATTTTCTAAGGTTACTAAAGAGAAACTTCTTTGGTTCCATTGCTTGTAAGACTTCTTGAAGCTAATTTTTGCTATATCATGTGATAATAGGCACCATGATATAAAACACCATGAGAAATTAGCCTAAATATGTAAAAGGAATGACTCCTAATACAATAAATTATCAAAAATAATGTACTAATTAAAAACCATGATGACAATGTTAATGTATCAATATGGATAGACTCAAGAATAATGTGCAAGGAATCACCTAATGAACACATATAGACTGAGTCAAGGTAAATTATTGAAAGCAAATAAATAGGTAAGTGAATAAACAAACAAATAGGAAATCAAACAAATTCATAAACAAATAGAAAACAAACATACAAAAATCCTAAAAATAAAAGAAAAATAATTTATCCTACAATGGATTTGCTCTTGTAATGAAGATAGAGGATGACTAATTAAGCTTAAATAGGATAAATGTTTTTGGATTTTAAAATTTTATGAATGTTTTTGGATTTTTCTAAGAATCTCAACCTGATTAGGAATTACAAGATACTAAATGGTCTAACTCACAAAATGGTGAGAGTGTTGGCTTAGGTTGCTCGTAAAATGGTGAGAGCATATGGAATAGGGGGGATGATATGACCTTAATGTGAATCAAGCATGGTCTACATATTCCAAAATGACCTCAAGTCACATTATCTCTATCTAGAAAAATGACAGAGAGAACCAACTACGTCATCAATAGTTCTCAAATTTGAGGCAAATGAGAATAGCAATGACAAGGTGATGTAGCAATGCAAGGTAAAAGGTATTGTTCTTAGTTTTCCCATAGGTGGTTATAATTATGAAATAATGGAATAGATTTATGATACTAATTTTCCCATAGGTGGTTTAATTAGTACCACAAAGTGGACTACTAATTTTCCCATAGGCAATTATAATCAATAGCACCAGTCAAATGTGAATGAAATATAACTTACTAGATCCACTATCACACTAATTTCATAGACTATCATTTAAACATGAAATTCTAAAATTATTGAAACTAGACCAGAATTCCCTCATAGAAGGTGTGTCAAGAACCAAAGTAACCAAGATCAGAACAAGCTTGGGTAGGACAACTAAAAATATGCTTTGGTCTAATAAGGATGGCATGATAAAATAGTATAGGGTACGACATTAGTATAAAGATTGTATAAAATAATAAGAGGGTTTCCCCTAAGTGATAAGGTAAGGTAAATAGTAGGGTATGGCATATGAAAATGGTATGGTTTTTGGCCAAGATAAATGCCAAAAGGAAAAGGCATGGTAAACATTTTTGGCCTAGGTGAATGTTTCTATTATTCTTGATTATGTGGAGATGCACATCCTAATTAACATATGAGACAACTAAAATAATCAATCATGTAAATTATCATACCACACTTCTTCTTAATATTTTCTTTGTCAAGAACTTGCTATATATTTAGATGCCAAAGGTGTTATTGCAATCTTCCTTGGTCATTGATTATGTTTCCTTGAAACATCAAGACAAGTTATCTTTTTAGTCTCTATAAAGGAAAGTGTGTCTAGGGATGGTAAATAGAGATAAGAAATGGATGATAGGTTTGATCTATAAATCTATAGGTGGATGATAATGGAATATATAATAGCTGGGTGACAAAGTAAGATTAGGATTTTTAGGCACACATAATGTTGCTGGTTCTAGATTCAACATAAATTTAGTTACGATAGGGACGAAGACTTTTGGATATGATCTTGATAATAAAACCATATTTTAATATTATTTGCACCTGAGAGAAGATGCCATATGATCATGATTTAGATAAGTTATACTAATTTGATCTTTGATAATGTCTTCATCAAGTAGCGAAGGACTATTATGCTCAGCTATTGGTGCCTTTAAAAGGTTTTCACTAATGAAGTTATCTTGATTATCCCATAGTGCCTATGAGAAGGTTTCAACAAAGAATGTTTACTTTTAAATTTGATTATCTTCTAGCACTTCTAAAAAAGTTTCACTAGAATATGTTGAGTTTAAACTTTGATTGTCCCCTAGCACCTTCATAAAGGTTTCACTAAGAGATTTTTAATATTTTTCATGAATGTGGTCTTGTTATCCCTAATATTATTCAATTGATATGTCACCATAGATGTAGTTCAACAAGGTGTGATTCTGTCGGTCCCAATTAACACTTTGGGAGGTGGATGTCAATAAAATGGCTAGGTTGGTTGGTTGTAATGGCATGTGGAATGGTAATGGAATAGGGAGAGTAACACACTACTCATAGAAGATACTAGGAAAACTTGTGTCAAATTTAAATAAATCATCTTCAAAAACCATAAAAGGATCACAAATGTATTCAAATTTATTTTCAAGGCATGCATAACCAATATTGTAATAGCCACAAATGTATTCATATTCTAAAGCTGATTCTGACTCAATAGACTCTAAATCTATTGTTGAGATTGAATTTGATTCTACTCCTGATGCTAAATCTAATGTTGATTCAAAAATAGAACATAACTTCAATGTTTATTCTTCATCTAGTGTGGATACTTATATAATGATGTCTTGTTGAATGTTAGGTTTTGGTCAAGTAACAACATGTGATGGCATGATGGGTCCATAAAGACTGGTTTGCCGAAGTGAGACTCTTTAACAATGGGGAAACGGTCAAGATACAAATCCTTAGTGATTATTTTGTCAAATGGAGGATGTTTAAAAATAGGCATATGGAAAAGGTAATGATTTACCCAAAGGTAGTTATAATAATTAAGAAATGAGTCAATAAAGACTAACTTGTTAGAGTGAGACTCCTTAACAACAAGTATAGGATCAAAAGGTGATTCATCACAGTTCAACTTGTCACATATAATTAGTTCAACAAAAAAATCTTGGATTGGTTGGTTTTCTTGGCATTAGTTTACAATCAGTTGTAAAATACCAGTTTTGAAAACATCTTGGTCCTCGAATGATTAGCTTGATTAGAAAGGTACTATTTGGCTTGGTTTTGACTAGATGATTGGCAGGGTATTTTTAAAGTGAGTAAAAATTATAAATGGATGAATAATGATGGGTAGTTAGATAATTATAGGGCATCATGGAGCTTGATTTATCACACAAGCTAAAGAATGATGTCTTGGAATGGTAATGGTAGGGCATCATGGAGCTTAGTTTCTCACACAAGCCAAAGGATGAGGTCCTATAATGATATGGTAGGGCATTGTATAACTTGGTTGCTTACAAAATCCAAAGGATGAGGTCATAAAATGGAAATGGTAGGGCATTATATAACTTGGTTTCTTGCACAAACCAAAGGATGAGGTCTTGGTATAGAAATGGTAGGGATTTATGGAACTTGGTTGCTTACACAAGCCAAAGTATGAGGTTTTGAAATAGAAATGGTATGGTGTTGTGGAGATTGGTTTTTAACACAAGCCAAAGGAAAAGGTCCTATAATGATAATGGTAGAGTGTTGTGGAACTTGATTGCTCACATAAACCAAATGATGAGGTCTTGGTATGGTAATGGTATTCCTTGGATGCAATGGAGCTTGGTGGCTCACACAGTCTGAATAAGGCTTATCGGTATAGGTAGATGAATAGACATCATGATCAGTAAGAGGGTGAGTATCATATATTAACCATATGAAAGGAGGTATCACTGAAGACTACACTTGGATTTATTACCTAGATTGAGGATTATAAGGAGGATATGGGTCCATCTCACAAACCACTTGTTTACCATAGGGGTCTTGATCAAAGACAATTTGTGTAGCCATTCTATAACTTGGATTATATGTAACTACACCATAAGTGTAGGTAGACATATCCACATCAATAATGAAAGATCCATAAAAAGGCCTAATGTTATACAAACTATTAAAAATTATTTTTAAAGGACAAAAGGTTCAAAATTGGTCTAACTTGGTCTCAGGGATCTTTATCTCCAAAATTTTTTGTGTTAAAACTTGGTATAAAACAATCTAATGTCATATGTGTAATGTCAAATATCTTACACACAAAAGGTCAAGTGGCTGAATAAAAAATGACACGCTAAACTCTAGGGACAAAATGTCCCAAATAGATATTATCAAGGAAAATAAAAGTTTCTAGGTCTTTTGGCCAAACATAACATCAAAATCTAGGCTCAAATAAGGCATGTGCTAAGACTTTTGTCCAAACACGACATAAAAATCTAGACTTAAAACAAAGCAAAATTTAGTAACATACTAGAAACACTTTGGCATAGACTAGGCATACAAAATTCAAACATGAACTTGGTTAGTTGGCATAAGGTGCAAGGCAAAAGGCATATAGAGAGATAGGATATTTTATCCCAAATAAAAGGCACAAACAATAATGAAAACTAGGCTCATTTGAACAAACAAGCTTAGACAAGATTGAATGACATAATGGCAATAGGAAAAGATCAAAGCAATAGATTTCAAATTTGGGTAAAGAATTAACCTAAGTTTCACAACCCAAAAGAGAAATATCGATGTCTAATCCCCAATTAAGCAAGGCATAAATAGAAATCAATCAATTTTTGACTTTTAACTAGGCAAGGTTAATTAAAAACTCAAATTGGGAAATTAGGCATCTTTAATAAACAAAAAGATAAACAAAATGGAATGGCATAATGACATAAGACAAAGGTTCAAAAGATATACATGGTATTGGTTCTTAGAAATGGCATTTTGGCAAAAGGCAAACAAATATATGAAACAAATCTGATCAACATAATGACATTATCACTTTCTAAAGATGCAAACAATGGTATGTTTCAAGACTTGAAGGCATAAATTTGAAATTATTTGTTCAACGTAACATTACCCATTTCAATCAAGTGATACACAACATTTTTGACACAAATTTTTAAGGCAAAAATCATGGTGTCAAATAGATGAGATAATACCTCCTCAAATAATGGAGTAATGTGGACACAAGAGTCATTTTTGATATGGCATAAACAAATAAATGGTTTTAGACTCAAAGACTAAATAAGTAAAGTAAAAAGACCAAATACAACTAAGTAAATCATCTTAAGCCCTAAAATGATAAGGTTGGTCAAATTTGGTTGACTAAAACTATAATTTTTGAATGTCAATATTGATCCCAAGTGTGATTAACATTATAGATGCATAAAATTAATTGAGTTCATATCGAATAACTTACTATGTAAGGGTCTATTCTTTTGCATAGAAATTCCATCTATGGACTGCTTAGTGGAATCTACTAGTTAACCAGACCTGACTCGGGTCTTCATTATGAAAAGAGAGTTTAGCCAATCAACTCCCTAGATCTCATAGTATGTGTGCCCTGATTTGTATACCTCACTATGAAATGGGGTTGAAATAATGCCAAGATATTAAACCTTAGGTAAATGATTCCCTAAAGAACTTGTGAAGAAGTTATGAACTCCTCTTCACAAGCCAAATTACATGAAAATAAAACTAAGTGGAAATACTTTAGAGGTTGATTTTAGATCACCCAAACCATTCGAGTTTTGGGGAGATCCTAGACAACATTCTTTCCACACCTTGGACTAGGCACAAATTATAATTTAAAAAACACTTTTGATCAACCCAAATTCCCTGTAGGAGATGGGAGGAGAGCATACACACATTCTTGATTTTTCATAAACAAATAAACAAGCATTAAACAAACACTTTCAAGAATTTTCAATATAAATGAGTGTCAATTCATTGCACCAAATGAAATGTTTGATTAATTTTTTTGGCCCCTTAGATTATTTAGAAATCTTGTAATAATTTTCATAAAACCATTTAAGGAAAAACACATAAGTTTATTTTAATAACTAAAAATGAAGTGTTCAAGACTTAGCCATTATAGATTCCTTTTAAGCACTAAAATCAAATGTTTAAGATTTAAACATTTTTTAGCACCAAAATGAAGTGTTCAAAAGTTAGCTAAATTCATTTTAAACACCCAAAATGAAATTTTCATGAGTCTAAACTTATAAATTCATACTCTATTCCCACCTTGGACATGTAAGGGTTATAGAGTTTCCTCCTAATTTGAATCACAATCAAGGATGAGAAAACAAACTTTCAAAAAATAGTTCTTAAATTTCCTATTTTTAAAACATAGAGATCAATATCGATCACCTATGACCAATGTTGGTTACCAAGGAACTGATGCTAGTTGGTGATAATCGATACTAGTTGATAAGGATTGAGATTGGTTGCCTATGAACCTAAAGGTAAAATACATTAGTTAGCTCAAATTTAGATATAAAAAATCCTCAAAACCTACAATGATATGATTAGACAAAGAATATAAAGGTCAATGAAACCAAGAAATAATCAGTAGAAGTTGTATGAAGATTCAAAATGCAAAATTTTAAATTGTGTTTTCCCTACACTCTGACTGATAATGGTCACCCAGAACCAATATTAGTTAGGTAGAACCAATTATGGTTAGGTATAATTTATGCCAATTATGCATGATCAATGTTGATCTCTGTGTACATCCAAGTTAACACAAAATTTAAAATATGGTAAAAACAAAGATAAAACTCTAATTTTGAAGATATTCAAGCATTAATTTGAAGGTTTATGAGTTACATATTAGTATATTTGGTACATGGGATGCATTTAGGTCCGACCAAACATGTCATTTATGATCATAGGAATTTAACAATAGAGAGGAGGTTAGAGCAAGTTTTAGTTTCAAAAAACAAAACAAAATCAACACACTAACAAGTTAACATCTCTAATCCTAGATATTAGGTGGAGCATAGTGAACAAAATACATAGGAAAAGACAACTAAAATTCAAATAATTAAAAATATATTACCTTCCTTGAGATATCCAACTGATGTGTTCATGGCTTGTTCGGCTTATGCTTAAAGAGTCTCTGGCAATGGAGTTTGGCTAGCTGCTTCTCTCCTTGGCACAATGGCTTAGCTTGTGGATTATGCATGTTTGATGGACTAGATTATGATTTTTGTGTTATAACACTACTTATTTAAATATTTATATAAAACCTATATTATAACTTTACTCTATCTAAGCTCTCCAAATGAAGAGGCAAATGCTTGTATTTATAGGTTTAGAAACTAACCCCACCATAATGTGAGTTAAGGTATAGTTTAAACATGAAATGGGATAAAACCTAACATAAGTGAGTTAATTAAACATAATAGAGTTAAAAGGTGTCAAAATTTGATTATTTTAAATGAATAGGCATGGGTGAGATATTTGCAAGGGCTTGACAACTCAAAAAGGGTAATTATGAAAACCTAGGATATTCTTGATTTTTGAATTTCTTTTTATAGAATTTTAATAATTAGTCATGGATAATTCAATTAGAAATTTAATTTGGATTATAATTTTAATTAATTAGGATTAGGATTTTATCATTTCTAGGATTTGATTTAATTTTATGTATGCACTTGTCCCATTTAATAGGTATATAGGCCAAATTACATGTTATGATGCCACAAGATGATTAGAGATGAATTCATGAGAGGTTTTTGTTACTTATAGTAGGAGACTCTTGTTGATGCCTTATTGAATATCACAAGATCTTAGAGTGTTTAAATAACACTTATTTTAGAATTCAAATAATTTACCATATGAGTTTCAAGTTATGATAATCTTGTTAATATTGATGGAATGGAGGCAAAGTGAGTGGTTTGTTTCATAATATTTTTAATGTTTGGTGGTTGGGAGACACCATGGATAAATAATAAATATATGAAAAATATGAAGTATCTATGCTAATAAGAGTGAATTATGATTAAGAACTAATATAAGATGTTATTTACAATGACAATTAAACTAGAGGGAATTGGTTAAAAAACAAGCAAAAAGAAGGGTAGTTCAAAAAAGAAATGTTGTTAATCTTCATTCCAAATATCATGATAAAGTTCAAATGTTATCCTTACATGTACTTAAAAAATGTATAACATGAAGTATCATAAGATCAAATCCTATCACACATCAGGTAGGCTTCTAAAAAAGGTGGAAATAATGCAAACAAGAACATCGTTCACTTAAAAGATTTACCCCTGTAAGCAAACAACATTAACCCAAATGCAAAAAGAGCAAGAAAATGAAATGAACCTAAGAAATTTTGGTCAACCTAGCATTGACACATGTTAACAAATCTACAATTAAGAGATTCACACCAATAATTCATAATTAACCATTAAAATCTAGAAATAGGAGCAAACAAGTGAGAGAAAAACCATAATAACAACTGACATAAATGAACATGGACAATGTTTGTAGAATTTAATAGTTGCATTAATTACTTAAAAGTTTACACAAGTTTTTGGCAAAAAATACCCCCTTAAAATTGGTAATACCTCTTTATATAGACCTTTTATGAGGTATGTTGGTTAGTCCTATTAAGTATTAAGGACAACTATCCTTTTACAATTTTTGAGAACTTTCTAGACTTTTTAAAATGACTAGCTTATAGGCAATGTGCTTTTGTAGTCATGTAAAATGCAAAAATAGGTAACTTGAGATTGGATAATGACACCCAACCCATAGGTCCCTATTTATTTCTCTCATAACCTTTATAAGCATCTTTTCATTGATTCCCAGTCATCTATAGCCTTTCAAACCTGATCTCAGCTGATCCAGACCCATCTTTTTAGGGCAGATCAATCACCCTATGTCTTGTTAGCTTATGATAATAGTTCCAAACTAAGACTATAGAACCAATGCCACTCTTGTCCACTTTTGATGTTATTTTCCAAGTCTATTTTTGGTCCCAATAGTCAATTTCTTCTAGTTCCCCATCTTTATCCTTATCAACTTAGCATGAGCAAATTCAATCCATGACCAATAGATCCCTATAAAATCCCATTCAAATATAGTTTATAAATGGTTGGTAAATATCACTAAACAAGAAAGAATACAAGCAAGACTACTCAAGAAATATTCCTTATTCTCTACATACAGCCAACCAATATATTTACAAGATCATTAAAATCCTTACACCAGTCCTTGGCCACCTCAAACACATCTAGTTTAGCATTTTGCATCTTCATACACTTAATTTCACAAAGCACATCAAGTGGGAGAACTACATATGGTTTGATCCCTCTTTAAAGTATTGGTATATAGACAACATGTCGACACAATGGGTGTGGATCCATGTCTAGTAAATCTTAAAAATAGTAACCCCCCCTCTTGTTTGAAATTGATCAAAGCATAATATAGGATAGGATTTGAATAAAGAATCTAATCTAAAATGAGCTCTACAAACTTGTAGCTATCAAAACTTCACATATAGGGTCACATAGAGCTATCGAAAAAAACATTGAAAACTTAGATTCTTTTGACAATAGTGGCAAAGGTGGAATACAACACCGATGCCACTCCTATCTAGTTTTGGCACTCTTATCCAATCAAAAAATGAAGTTTATATCTTATTTTGTGATAATGTCTCAGTCCTGCACATTTAATATCAACCTCTATCTTAGTCAGATCAATATAGTTTTAAGCTAAGTCATATTTCCCTTTTCTTATTTGCTATTTTTATTAAGTCTAAATAACAATTGGAATTAAAAAATCAATAGGTTAATCATAGTATAATTATTGATTTATTTTACTACTTAAACCCTTTAACTAAATTAGGACTAATACACCAATATTCCCAAAATTATTAAATCATTTGGTGAACTTGACTTACTTCAAACATGCATAAAACCCCTAAAAACCCTAGGGTAAATTTCCTACTAATTTTTTCCTATATTTTTTTGATTTTTTACCTACATAATAAAATATGAAATTAGCATTAAATTTTAAAATTTCTTAGTAATTAATTTTTTTTTCAAACCCTAGTTGCCCACACTAGATCTCAGTAATTTTCCAATCATTTTCTAAATTTTTAATAGCATATTCAAATAAAAAAATACATTCAAAATTTCATAGTGATTTGTCAAAACATTTAATTTTTCAAAACCTTAGTTGCATTTACTAGGTCCTATTAAATCACTAGTTTTCTAATGAATTTTTAATTTTTTACTTGCATGTTTCACTCAAAAATTCACTTCAAATTTCAAAAGTTCATAGTAATTATCTAAATAATTATATTTCAAACCCTAATTTCCTATAATATGTCCCATTGCTTCTTGAGGTATCACCTTACATCTATAATTAGATAACAAAAATTGATCTCACTTATTTACAAATTTTTCTTACATTTCTTGCAAATAATAAAGAGACCATATGTGGTCCTATCATGTACATGAATGATGAATTTTATCATATGCTATTACAAAGATTCATTCTTTGTATTTCATGCTTATTTTTCATACTATGGGATGATGCTAATAAAGTCATTGTTAAACAAACTAAGATACCTCTCCTTCAAAGAAAAGTTTACTTATCTTTTATAAAAGATTTCATATCTTGCTCTCTATCTCTCATATGGATTTTTTTTCAAGTTTATCATGCTAAACACATTAAAAATGTCATATCACATGCCAAATTTTCTTATGCATTCATGCAAAAATTCATGCTTTATATCTCTTTCTCTGTATCTCTCATATGGAAAAAATTTCAAGTTTATCATGCTAAACACATTAGAAATGTCATAACACATGTCAAATTTATTTATGCATTCATGCAAAAATTCATGCTTTCTATCCCTTTCTTGCTATATATCATATGGAATGATTTTTATAAACATATTATTATATAACTCACTACTTTAATTACATGCATTTCATTTCAAATGCATGGTTTTTAGATAGATGCATATAACTCATTGGCTACTTTTGAGTATTTATTTATTACTACTAGACATAAGCAAACGCTAGGGGGTCTATCTATCCCTCCTCCCTTCAAACTTGGTCTATCTAGCTCTTATCCTGAACCTACTACTAGCTCTATGCCTATAGTAGATCATGTGGTATATATTATCACCCAAGTTTATGAAGATACAAAGGTTGATTACACCCATGGATATAGCTTTATAACTCAGGTTAGCACCCCTTCTGATAAAATTTCATTTCTCAATCTCTTTCAATGATTGGATGTTTAAAAAGATGCAATATATACATCCCTTTGTAATACTAAAATTCCTATTTCTATTGAACTAGCTTATGTTGCCTCTATCTTAAACATAATGCAATGGAATGAAGAGAATGTTTCCTTTGAAAAAGAATATTTACCCCCATGACACATCATTAAACATCTACCTCTATATATTGAATTAAGAATTAATGATGTGGGGCTAAAGAGAGTGTTAGTTGATAATGGCTCAGGGCTCAACATTTGCAACGTTGATTTTCTTAAAAGTCTTAATATACAACCTCATGATCTAGACCATTCTAATATGAACATCTAAGGTTTTTACAACATTCCATGAAAATTCATAGGTCAAATAACACTCAATCTTAATTTGGGACCTAAGACACTTCCAACTACTTATCGAGTCATGCCAAATGATCTCAATTATAATCTATTACTTGGTAGGCCTTGGATTCATGATATGCATTTAGTCCCCTTTATAATTCATACCTATCTAAAATTCATTCACAAAGGTTACATATGCATAACCCACTACTTATAATGCACCCTTGGACCACGTAACACATCAAATAATTCTAATTTATATCATAACACTGGCACCAAATCACCATTTTACTTCCCCTTTTGTAATTAAATGTATTAATAAGATGGGATATCATGGAAAAGGTCTTAGAAATCATGAAGAAGGAATATTCAATCTTATTGAGGCATCAATACAACATAAAAGGTAAAGACTAGGTTACCAGCTCACCCTTCTTCATGATAAACCTTCTACAACTTTAAAGAATATAAAGTTTTGTCCACCCATGACATTGGTAGACCATACCATTAATAATTATTCAACATTGTTATTAATATATCCTAATCTTATTAATGATATGGTATCACCAAATATTTACACATTAGATGAATTCTCTAACGGTGGATCCCTCTTACAATTTCTCAGAGCATATGAGGACCTCCCATCTTGCTATCATAAAAATATATTTACACATCACACAAATACCCACTCATACTTTAGAGAAAGTCTAGATTATTCACAAGACATAATAATTAATTCAAATGATATTATTCTTACCACTCCCTACACACGTGATCGTTCTACATTGGTTAATGAAAAAATAGTTAATTTTAATTTTGGAACCAACCAGGATCCCCTCATTGTTTTATTAGCCACTACTCTATGAAAGGAAGAAGATATAGATATCCATCAAACCTTAGCATATTTTCTAGAACTCTTTACTTGGTATTACTTAGATATACCAAGAATTGATATATCCATAGAAGTTCATCAGATTCCTTTATACCCAAGTGCTAAACCAGTTAAATAAAAAATTCAAAAAATACATCCTAAGGTGGCTCTCTTAGTCAAAAATGAGATCTAATGCCTCTTAGATGTTAGCTTCATTTGATTAGTATCACACCCTGAATGGGTTTCCAATATAGTCCCCATGGTCAAACTCAATGAATAAATTTAATGTTGCTCAAATTCACAAGATTTAAATAAACAATGCCTAAAAGATGATTTTCTTTTACCTAACATTGACATGATCGTCAATTCCACAACTAGATATGAAATGTTATCATTTATGGATGGATTTGTATGACACAACCAAATCAAAATTATTGAAGAAGATCAAGATAAAACATTTTACAACACCTTAGTGTAAATTTTGTTACATTGTCATGCCCTTTATATTAAAAAATGCCAGAGCTACATACCAACATACCATGACACTTATATTTCATGATTTGATTCACTAGACCATCAAGGATTATGTCGAAGATATCTTAGCTAAATCCAAGCAACAAAAACATCATGCTATTGATTTGTGAAAGATATTTCAAATAATCAAACAATATAATGTCTAATTGAACCCAAATAAGTGTGTGATTGGAGTTACATCCAACAAACTATTGGGTTTCATTATTTCTTAGTGTGGCATAGAGGTTTGCCCTAAGAAAGACAAAGCAATCATCAACGTGACACCTCCTATTAACTTAAAAAAATCAATCCCTATAGGGTAAGATACAAGTAATTTATCATTTTGTAGCTTAGCTTGTTGATAAAACTTAGTAATTCACTTGATTAATAAATAAAGATACAAAATTTGTCTAGGGCCAAGCCTATGAAGAAATCTTTGACACAATAAAACAATATCTTATTAATCCACCTATCTTAGTAGCACCTATCCCTTATAGGCCTTTCCTATTATATATCTCAAGAATAAAATATGAATTAGGAGCAATTTTAACACAATATGATGATCAACAAACTGAATGATCAATTTATTACATCAGTCACACATTAGTTGAATAAGAAAAAAATTACTCCATAACAAAAAAACTATGTTTAGAACTTGTTTTTGCCACACAAAAACTTTGACATTATAATGTAAATAATGATACTCATATTATCACAAAGGTATATCCCTTGAAGTATCTTATGGAAAAACATCTTTCTAATCGTATCTTAAAATGGGTCATGTTATTAATAGAATTTGACTTAAAAATCATTCTCCAAAAATCAATAAAGGTCAAAATCATTGCAGACCATTTGGTAGCCACACCACTCCTAGACACTAATCTTATTAGTGACACATTTAGAGATGATTTCACTTCCTATTCTACTCATTCTAACACTTAGAACTTATTCTTTGATGGTTCTTGATGTGCATATGGTCTAAGCATAGGAATTGTCTTTGTTGACCCTTCTAGTCAAATAGTTCTTATTGCATATCAATTAAGTTTTTCCTGCAGCAATAACACCATAGAATATGAATCACTTATTTTAGTTCTATTTACCACCCAATCTCTCCAAATGATATATATTCAAGTCTTCAGTGATTCGTAACTTGTGTTCAGTCAATTCAATGATGTATCAGACAAAGTAAGAACATCTTATCCCATATCGAAACATGGTACAATATTTATCATCATAGTTTGACTACTTTTCTATATAAAGTATACTAAAAAAAGACAACTAACACATAGATGTAATGGTAAGTGATGCATATTTTATTCTTATATAAATTAATGATGATCAAGCTATTTTCATAATTGAATTATTATAATCTCCATCAATATCTAATGTGGATTTGATCACACTATCCATTTTAGCCACTACACATAGTTTTGAAACTCTAAAATGGTTCCATAATATTTATAACTTCTTAAACAAATCTATTACACCAGACACCATAATTTACATAAAAAACACTTTGTTATGTAATCATTGGTGGATACCTTTTTAAATGATCTTTGGTTGGATAATTACTTTGATGTTTAACTTTAACTGAAGCAAAAATTACTCTTACACAAGTTCACAATAGGGAGTGTGGTGGTCACTTCAGTGGAAAAGCCACGTCACAAAAATTACATCGATAGGTGTACCACTAGCCCACTATGGAAGATTAATGTTTACAATATGCAAAGTTATGCAATAAATGTCAATGACATAGTAACTTACAACATGCACCTTCAAAATAATTGTAGCCTATCATTTTTCTATGGTCATTCATGTCATTGACCCTAAATCTACCAACAAACATAGATTCATAATCACGTCCATAGAATACTTTACCAAATGGGTATAATCCATTCCACTTCAATCTACTATAGGTGAGGACATTTGCAACTTTCTCATGACTCACATTATTTCATGCTTTAGCTTACCCATAACCATTATTTCAGATAATGGAACATCATTAAGGAACAAAACTATCAAGAAATTTTGCACAAAATATAAAATTAAACACACATTCTCAACTCCATATTACCCATAAGGAAACAATCAAGCATAGGCTACCAATACAACTATAAACAACATTTTGAGCAAAATAGTGACCAAATTTGGAGATGATTGGCACAATCAACTAGTCTTTACATTATGGGTATATCACACAAGTATCCACACACTGACAAAAACCACTCCTTATTAATTTGTTTATGGCACAAAAGTATTTTTACTAATGGAATTATAAATCCCATCTCTTCATGTCTCTCTAAAAGGTATTCTCACTAATGACCAATATCATGAAAAACATTTACACTAGCTCGAGTAGTTAGATCATACATGCATTCAAGTAGTAAAACATATACAATGATCCTACAACAAAAGAGTTCACACTAGATTATTCAAAGTTAATGATCTCATTCTTAAAGAAAATCTGCACAATGTTAATGCCAAATAAGAAATCAAAGGAAAATTTAAACCAAATTGGTTAAGTCTATACATTATTATATAAAATCTTAGCCCTAAATTGTATCATCTATCCTCACTTGAAAGAAAAAAACTCAAAAATCGAATGAATATTATGTATCTACATAGATTACATATCTAGCATTTTAGTTCACACATTATATTATATATTATTTTTCAAAATCACCTGTACATAGTTTCTTCTACTTGATTGTACATAGCTCAAAATTTCAAAAATACCAAAAAAATAATACAAATATATCAACATACCAATAGTATTTTGATTGTATGTATTATCCATGATTTACATTTCTACTACCATGCTAGCCTTACATTTGTTGTTTTATGCTATTATTTGTTGATTTATCTACATAACCATGCTTCACTTGATCTTCTTTGAGTGTGTGTAGTGACATCTAACTCCTTGATTGATTTAATCTACCCATTAAGGGGGCATCCTACTCCTACAATCAAGACACACAATGATATACATACCCACTTGGGGCATCTTCTACATGACTACACCATCTAGGTTATGTAATTCCTACACCACACACTCTAGTTATCATGTTAATGTACATTATTTAATATATTACATTGATTATTCTATCAACACTCATTATTATATAACACTTGTGTATTTCTTAGCATATACCTAGTCTTTTACTAACATGTCTTTCATACTTTCCCTCTTACTTTTATTAGTTTGATGTGATTGTATTTTTAGTTATTACATGCTTTTCTTTCTTGCTTAGCATAGATTGATGTGATTGCATATTTATTATTAATTTTTATCTCTTATATGTGCCTCAAGACATTTTCTAATGTCTTTTGCTTCTATTCATGTGTGTGTCTTAGGACATTTACCAATTTGCTTTGTTTGTACTATTATATGTGATTATGGATTTCACACCAACTTTATTTATTTCAATTATATGTGTATGTGGCATTTAAACATGCCTTGTATGCATTCCTTCTAGCTGAGTGACATATGACCATGTCCCTTGTTTGATTGGCCCTTTGGCCACCCTTGTATGCTTCTTTCCTTGTGTGATTGTTTCTTGTTTGCATCAAATTGTTTGCAATGCCATGATTCACATCATGAATTTATCTTGATTTATAGGATGCCATGATGGACATCATGCTCCATCCCTCCAACTAACAACTAACAACTAACAACTAACAACTAACAACTAACAACTAATAACTAACAACTAACAACTAATAACTAACAACTAACAACTAACAACTAACAACTAACAACTAACAACTAACAACTAACTATACTTTCATTTTTAGTTCAGTACATTATACATGTTATTACATTGTTATATTCATCTAGGCATACCATTGTTAATCTAAAAATCTCTCAATATAAATCATGCTATATCTTGAGATACCTTATCGATTATCACTGCTATATCATATATCTTTGTAGCATAACATACTTACAAGGCTTTTTCTTCTAAGGGAATTCATTGTAGGGTATTCATTCATACCCTCAAAAGAGGGGGAAATAAATAATGTTTTGTATCAAAGATCATAGCTCCTAATGGTCAAAACAATAGTTTTTGGAACACTCAAAATAATAACTAGACATTAAACTAGTCCAAATAGGCTAGGTAGATAGTCAAGAATCTAGAATAGTTACTAGATTTGGCCCTAGACAATAGCACCTAACTTAGACAATAACATCGGTGTCACTAGTGTCCACTTGTGGTGATCATATCAAAATAGTATAAAAACCAAATTTTTCAAAAATAAGAAAAGGTAAGTTCAGTTATAGTTTTGTCAGCTATAGTTTAGACTAGATTCAATAGTTTTAGTATAGTTTTTCTCAAAGAATCTAGATATAAGGGGAATCGTGCATGGCATGATGAATCTCAATTTTAATTTTAGATAGGATATTTGGTATAACTTCTAGATTAGAATCCATGTTCAAACATTAGTGATTGGGGGTAATGTGCATAGTACATTTGTTTCTTTTCTTTTTGAGTTCAGTATTACCCAAGAATTCTTAGTAGTTATGTGAATTATTCCATATAAAAATGGTTGGCATAATTTTGGAATGGATTTCATACAAGCCTAACTTTTGTATTTCCATGTTCCCAAGTTCTTGAGTGGATTTCATATAAGCCTAGTACACTAGTTTTGGAGTGGCTTTCATACAAGCTTAATCTCCATCTTTAAAAATGGATAAGAGTGGCCTAGTTTTTAGCATACATTTGGCTATCCATGCCAAAAATTTTAGATCATAGTAAATTAATGGGATTTAGGATCCATCTCATATGATGCACATTTCATATCGATATTAGTTCATAGATTTACTTCATGGGGTAACAATGGAGCCAAAGTACTAGCTAGCCTTTGTATTGTTGAACTACTTATTAAGAGGGATTGAATACATAGTCTAGACATCAATTAGTACACACATTATCATATATGTTAACATAGTAGGTGATGATGGATCAAAAGGGCCAAACTTTGCATTCTTGAGCCACTTTTAAGGAATTGAGCACTCAGCTCCATTCATGATATTACTCTTGGTACATCACCTTCCAATATTGCTTAGTATAATCCACAATAACTCAACATCAATTTTTTTTTTATTGGTTAATGTACTTGGTGACCTATATTCATCCTTTCTCTTCCTCTCTCTCTTACCCAACTTTGTATGTTCTTATTTTAGATATAGCATATCTAGTACGAACTGATCTACTCTTTATTTTTTATTATAGATTCATACATCACAGTGTGCTCTCTCTATGCACACCCAACATCACATAAGATTCATGGGATTCACCTTATAGGTAAGTTTAGGCACAGTTTATATTTTTAATTTATCTTAGTATTTTACTTTGTTACATCACTTAAACAAAGTGGGGGGGGGGAATGTAGTCATATAAAATCTAAAAATAGGCAACTTGAGTGTGGCTAATGACACCCAACCCATAAGTCCCTCTTATTTTCTCTCATGACCCTCATAGACATATTTTAATTGATTGCCATTCATTTTTAGCCTTTAAAACTTGATCCCAATTGAGTTAGACCCCTCTTTCTAGAACATATCAATCCCCCCAAGTCCCATCTGCTTAGGACAACATCACCATACTAGGACTATAAATCCAATACCACTCTTGTCTACTTTTAGTGCTATTTTCCAAGTCCATTTATGGCCCTAATGGTCAATTATTTCTAATTACCCATCCTTATCTTTGTCATTTTAGCATGAGAAAATTCAATCCACAACGAATAGATCCTTATAAAATCCCATTCAAAGATCATTTGGAAAGGGTTGGCAAATATCACTAAGCAAGTAAGAATATAAGCAGGACTACTCAATAAATCTTCCCTATTCTCTTCATATAGCCAACCAATATACTTACAAGCTCATTCAAATCCTTACACCACTCCCTAGCCACCTCAACTACATCTAGTTTAGCATTTTATATCTTCATACACTCAATTACATAAAGCACATCAAGTGGAAGAACTACATATGGCTTGATCCCTCTTTGAAGTATTGATATGTGGGTAGCATGCCCAAACAAGGTGTGTGGATCCATGTCCAGCTAATATTACACACACTAACCCCTCTCTTGTTTGAAACTCATTAGAGCACAATATAAGATAGGGCTTGAAGAAAGAATATGCTCTACAAGGAGCTCTGAAAACTTCTAGTTGTTAAAACTTCATAGATAGGGTAACATATAAGTAATAAAAAAACTCAAAAAGTTAATATCCTTAGGATAATAGAATTAGAGGTAAACTACAATGCCAATACAACTCATGTCTAGTTTCTACACTCTTGTCTAATCAAAAAATAAAGTTTAGATCTTAGTTTGTGATAGTGTCCTAGTCCTTCACATTCAATATCAACCTCTATCTCAGTTGGATAAACATAGTTTTAAGCTAAGTCATATTTCTCTTACTTATTTATTATTTTTAGAAAGTCTAAATGAAAATGAAAATTAATAAATTAGTAGGTCAGTTATAGTATAATTATTGACTGATTTTACTACTCAGACCCTTTAACTAAATTAGGAATAATACACCAATATTCCTAAAATTGTTAAATCAACCTCATAAGCTATACATGCCTTTACAAAAGAATATTCCATTTTCAGAATGTTGCAATGCTAAGTTATAAAATAATATTCCTAAGTCTACTAATCTATCTTTAAGAACCCTGTGTTATAGTTTTCATTTCTCTTTATTTGATGTCTAATAGAATTCCATATTTCCTTAGGAAACACCCTTCTAAGCTACCATTGCTTATTATATTACTCATGAGGTTTGATTAGGTTTCTCATGCCTTACAAGGGCATTCATATAGGTTTTAATAGTGCTCCAATGGTTTCCATGAGCTAAAATTACAAGCTTCATGCTTTAGAATAACTTTGAATTTACCTAGTTATACCTTTTCTTCTTGTAGTTCTATGAGATCCTTAGATTGATCATGTTTTAATTACATGGAATCACCATGGCACCTATGCTCATCACTATTCAAAAATATGACTATTGCCTATAGAAATTTATATTTGATCTCACACCGTCTAATCTATTTGTATGAATCAACATAGTCCATAGATATTTGGATCTAAATAACTATTTTAAAATTGGCATTGGTGTGACCATAATTTGACATCCATGCAACCAAAAATTTATAATATGTCTTTGGAAATATTTATTGGTCTTAAAATTTACATCTTCATGATCATCATTTAACATCTGCATGACCATCAATTTTAAAATACCTCTTTAAGAATCTTTACTGAGATTAAGTTTGACAATTGCATGCCTATCATTTTATGTCTGCATGAACATCTTTGATGTTTGTATGACCATCAAATTTAAACACATCCTCAATATTATTTGATTATCCTACCACTTGTCATTTTCAAGTTTGTTCTTCTTCCTACATGTGTCACTTTCTTGCATTTACTTGAGATTTTTTGAAAAGTTCACATTCATCTCATACCATTCAATCATCATCATCCAAGTGAATGCACATCATCAGATCTCAATCTAAGGGGTGGGTTACCATTGGCTATTCATTATTCCTTGTATTCAACCATGACACTTGTCACCTTCTCACCATTTGAAGGGCATCATTGAAATTTTGACTGGCCACACTCCATCAGATCAACCCTACTCAAGCAAATGCATGGCACTAATCCTGTGAAGATGTAAACTATTTAAGCTAGGATCAGGTAAATGCATAGGTCTAAGGATGAAATATTAAGACTAATTTAAATTATTTATGTTGATAAACATGAACATGAACCTTAGGATCAATATTTTATGCTAATTTTAGAGCATAATAAAAGGAGACCCTTGAATACTAAAAGGTCCAAGCATAAGGTTTTAACTTAGGATTTAATTGTATAAATAAATATGATGAAATTTTAGGGTAAGGCCTTAGGATAAGTAAGAACATAGTAAAAGGGACCACACATTCATGGGATATAAAAGGATGAAGCATACAATTTTTAGACTAAGGTTTGGTCACGTTGAAAAATATGACTTAATCCTTAGGGTATATGTTAGGATAAGTCTATGACATTTATAATTATTCCCACACAAATTTGAATTTAATTAGAAGGGACTTAGGTCAAAACATTAGACTAGGGTTTTAATCATGGTTTAAAATAGACCCAATTAATTCTAGACCAGAGGTTAATAAAAGGTCCATTTGAAGCACCAAACCCTAATCATGTTCATTCCTAAATGAGATTCCATTGATCCTGCAACATAAGTAACTAGTTTCAGCAACATTGGAAGGGGTAAAGCCATGATCATCTAAAAATATGTCCATTAATACAAGTGATATTAGTTCCTAAAAATAATAATAAATATTTAAATTAGGGCTTTGGTTACATGTAAATCTTAATTCAAAGTCTTAGATTAAAGTTTACATGCAAATACAACCTTTTAATCTAAAGTATTGAACTAGTTTTAAAACATATTAAAGCGATCTCATGAATAATAAGGGACATGGCATAATGTTTAATCCTAGGTCTATGTCACAATAAAAGGGACCCTATTCTTATTTTTTGAGTTCGATCTCATGTTGTTAGATCTTGTTTGAACAAACATGCTCTATTAGATCATGATCCATGAGGTTGAGAGAGATTGGCTCCTATCTCCATTAAGCCTTGAGGTCATGTCACTTGGAAATTATATGGGGATTTTGGGATTTGACTTATTGACTTTTTTGTAGGGTATTCAAGTTATTTACATAGGGAAATTTGTCTAGACCTTTTGTTTAAGGAAATTTTCTTGAAGACCATTTCAATCAGATAAAATATCTGAAGCAACTATCCCATGGGGTCTTTTTAATTGGAAAAAATTCACAAGACAAAATATGAAGGAATTAGTTTAGGGTAAAAAGGGGCCCAAAAGGTATGTTCTATAGGGTAAAGTGCCCATGACAAAATCCCAAAAGGTCAATCCTAAAAGCTGAAGGGTAATTTTAAAAAATCCAAAGGGTATTCTTTTAGGGAAATGGTCCTAGCCAAAATGTTCAAAGGCATATTATTTCATGGAAATTGTCTTGGAAAAATTGTCCAACACATTTCCATTGAAGACCAAATCTTTTCACAAAAGTTTTGAAGGGCAAATTTTTGTAGAACAAAAGTTTCAAAGGATAAATTTTCATGGAATAAAAGTTTAGAAGGGTCAAAACTGTAAAGTTCAAAAATCTTACTAGATAAAATACCCAAACGAAATAAGACTAAGACTTAAGATAAAAGAATTAAACTAAGTCCATAACATATTTAAAGTGATCCTGCATAAAATTTAAATCAAAGCTCTTGCCAATTTTATAAGAAGCACTTAGATTAAATTTAGACCAAGGTGTTAGCAATTCAAATGTGCATTCAATCTGATTTTCAACAAACCAAAGGTTATTAAAAGATAAAATTAACATTAAATCATGAACCCCAAGTTTTTGTCCATTCCAAATGGAATCCATTGATCCTATAACTTGAAATAAGAAGATCTATTGTTAGCAAACTTTAGACAAGATTAAACCCAAATCATGCATAAATATTCTAACCAAAATGGGTGTGGCTAATCTTCAAATTAAAAAAACTATGCAAACATGCTAGTGACACTATGATCAAGTGAATTTTCAAATTTAGGTAAAAATTTACACAATTTAATGTAAGGGTCCACTTTTTTTAGGAATGGGTGTATGTTGACTTCAAAAAATGATGACTTCTAGGGAAAACATAGTTATATGTTAAAATTTAGAGACTCTAGTTTAGACTAATAATTAAGTTAGTTATTCCACTTAATCAATCACCATTATTTAGATAAATTCATGTTTGAAACAAGTCTTACATATGAATAATTAGGATCAAACATCAATACCTAGTTATGCTACATGTGTGCTTTGATTCCACTTACTTTTTACCATGGGATTTAGGGAGCAACCTGTAGATTTCATGCCTTTAACCATTAATATTGACTTGCAACATATTTGGATATTCATTGAGAACCATGATTTATCTTAGGTAAGGATTGGTAATTACTCTTATACTATCCAAGTTTCCATGTCCCTAATAGAGATGCCTTTAACTCTACTTAAGGCCTTGCTGCACTACTAGTTAGGTGTTTATAGCCCTGATGGAGATTACCTGGATCACCTTTACTTTATAAATCTCTTTTAATTATATAATAAGATATTATTTTTGTATTTTTTACGTCATATTGGATTTATATCAAAGGTTATGAACCAAGTTATCTATGTTTATGGATTTCATCAAATGTTTGATCTTCAGACAATCACCAATGGTTGAAATCTTTGTCCTAGGCAATAATATTTGTTAAGTGTAAACATGACTATGTCTTAATAGTTTAAAATTTCATCCCACATGTACAATTCTTCTTAATCCCAAGTTTAGATATTTTTTAAAAATATCTTATGGAATAGTAAATCTACACACTAGTCCTTACTATTTTCTCCAAACTATAAAATACAACTTGCATTTCAAATCCATAGTCAATACTTGCTTAAATTTCATACCCACATTCATAAACTTATGGAGTTCTTGAGTAATTAGGTGTAGCTTAAGCTGAGGGATATCTAAAGGACTTATTATAATCAAGGAATAAAGCATAAGAAGTAAAGGAACAAAAAGCAAAGGAAACAAGAAAATAAATATGTATAGGTGTTATACACAAAAAAAGGGATAGGAAGGAAAGAACAAGAAAGAAATTAATCTAAGCCCTATAATAACTACATAAAAAACTTAGCTCCATGATCAAATGAAAATTTATTTATCCTACCATGAAATCTTGAGGCATGATTATTTCCATTCAATGGCCCCTTCTTATGGATAGGAAAATTTGCATGCTTGTATCTTCTAAGTGATGTAGCTTGGTTTCCTATTTCCATTATCTAGTATATAGGTTGAAGATATGGGTTTAATAGCAAATCATATTCATCCCAAATTATTCTAATTTATAGTAAGAGTGATAGTTATACTTCATCCATAAACATATAGTGGTTTATATCATCTTTAATCAATAATGGTAGCTCAACTATCATCCTTATACTGATGTTTTTATTGGATTATTTTTGAGGTGGAAATGGACTACCAATCTTTGTACAAAAATATTCCAATTCATCCCAAAAGGATTCTTCATCCTAATCAACTGAATGATGTTCATCTATAATCTTACCATCAAAAATATTTTGGTCCCATACTCCTAACCCTTTGATGAATTCATATGATAATTCCTCATCTATTTCACCCACTTCATCTTCATCCTCAGTGAAGAAAGGCATTTCTTCTACCCAATTGATTTATATCTCATCTAGTTTTGGTATTTTCAGGACATCATCACCTTCTCAAGATACCTTAATTTCTTTTAAGAAATCCTAATGTAATTACTACCCATGATCATATTCTTTAGTAACATCCTCTATTTAATTAGTGACT
This sequence comes from Torreya grandis, assembly GCA_037957365.1. Classification (NCBI taxonomy): domain Eukaryota; kingdom Viridiplantae; phylum Streptophyta; class Pinopsida; order Cupressales; family Taxaceae; genus Torreya; species Torreya grandis. Next base: position 716,409 of record JARHVA010000851.1, on the reverse strand, counting down.
TCATATGAAGTGTCCTCATAACTATCTTTTGAAGAGAAGTCAACTTATATTTTACCTTGTTCATGGGGCTACTCACCTTAAAGAGCCATTCCTTCTTCCATAGTATCTTTAGGTTCACTTTCCTCTTCAAATGGAAAATCAAAATCCTTTATCATGAAACCTTGAGATGTTCTTACAAAGCTATATGTACCTAAATTATTATCTTTATTAGGTATAATTTTAGTTGTATCCCTTTCACCTTAATATGTTTAAAAAACATTGAAAAGATCATCCAAAACTAAATTACGTAAATTCATTTGTATGTTTTTAGATGATCCATCATTTTTGTTCTTATGAAACCTATTTGGAGGCCTACTTAACCTTTGAGAAGCATAGTTTTTATTAGATCCCTTTCTTATTTATTATTTATATTTGCAACTAAAGAAAGTCAATGCTCAATTTTTGGACCATTTTTAATATCAAGTCATTTGCATTTTTTGGTGTTTAAGGCTCATGAATTGGAGCATTACTACTAGATTTAGGCATTAGAACTCCATGATTTTTTGAATGAAGCCCACTAGCAGTGCTATTTAGGAACCATAGGTTTTGGCCAAGATATGGATAACTTAATAATAATTGGTTTCCAAATGGAGGTTGGTTCATTGTAGGTATATTCTGATTGGCATTAGGGATGGAGTATGCCATTTGACCTTGGGGTTTCATATGGTTATTAATGATCACAAGTTAAACATAAGCTAATGATAATAGATGAATAACATTTTTATATGTTTTCAAGAACATAGAGTTCATGAGGTCTAAGGCATCCTTGTAAATATCTAAAGACAAATCCACAATAAGTTTGTATGGGGCCATGGTCCTACCAAACATCTTTTAGAACCTAAAATTAAAGGTTCTTATGGTTTCATTGAAATCCATCTTAACTGTGATGAACTATTGGTAAAGGATGTATGGATTAATACTTTTTCCAAATTGATCAATGAAAATATTATTAATGTAATTATAAATAGTAATTTAATTCTTAATTATGTTGAGAACCAATCATATGCAACATCTCTGAAAGTGAATGGGAACAATCTACATGTTACATCTTTATGAACTATATTTAACAATCTCAAAGTATCCTTGAATTATTTAATATGTTCTTCAGTAGTGAAAACATTATTAGGAATAAATAAGGAAAATACCTTTCAATATTTTGAAGAAGATCATGTACTATACCTATCATTTTGATTGAATAACCACTTAGCCAAACCATACCTTGAACACATGAGCACTCTGAATTGGTGAAGTTGGTTGAGACATTGAAAGTTTACGCTCACCATAGTCTAGATTTCAAAAATTATGGTTTGTGACCTTGAATAATATTTCAAATATGATGCACTAAACTAATCTTTACAAAGTATAATGATTTAGTTTGCACATTAACCCAATTTTGAACAAATACATGTAAAGCATGACTATCTTTAACTAAATAAGCTCAAAGATATGTCTATACTAAATGAGAGGTATATTTACACCTTTAAGCTCAAATAAACTCAAATTTTCAAAGAACCAATAAATTTTTGTACAAAACAACTATTACTAACCTTAAACATAGAAAATACATAAATCATGAACTACCTTTATACGAATATCCATGGATCTTCGAAAAATATCGATTTTTGGCTAAAGAAAGCCAAAAGACTAGTCTAAAACCATAAAGATTGATGATATTTACACAATTGAGAAAAATATCACACAAATATGCAAATAATACATTGATATTTGATCAAAACACACTAATATTAGTAAATATTCTACAAATTCATAAAGGTATGCTTAGGCCTTCTTTCTAGTACTAATGAAGTTTCACTTGTTGATGACTTAATGTGTATCATAGGTGCTCAAAGTGTTTAAAGAATAATTATAATTTAATAATTCAAAGAATTTAGTGCATGAGTTGTAGTTTGTGATAATTCTATTATATGTTGATGGAATAAAGGCAAATCAAGTGGAATGTTTCACAATATTTATAATATTTGGTGGTTGGGAGCCATTGTGTCTAAATACCATTTCTATGTAAAATATGAACTATCTATAACAATAATAGTGAATTATGATCAATAAATAATATCATATTTTTATTTATAATGAAAATTAAACTAGAGTGAATTGGTTAAAAAATGAGCAAAAGGAAGGGTAGGGTAGAAAAGAGATGTTGTTGATCTTCACTCCAAACATCATGACAAAGTTCAAATGTTATCCAAACATACACTTAAATAATGTATAAAATTAAGTATCATAAGCTCAAATGCTATCACACATCAGGTAGGCTTCTAAGGAAGGTATAAATAATGCAAATAAGAACATGGTTCACTTTAAAGATTTATCCTTGCAAGAAAACAACATTAACCCAAATGCAAGAAGAGTAAGAAAATGAAATGAACCTAAGAACTTTCAATCAACCTAACACTGAAAAAAGTTAACAACTTTGCAATTAAGAGATGCACACCAAGAATTCATAAGAAGCATTCAAATATATAAATAAGGGCAAACAAGTGAGAGAGAAACTATAATAACAACTAACATAAACTAACATGTACAATCTTTACAAAATTCCTCACTTGCATTAACTTCTAAAAATTTTACATAATTTTTTGGCTCAAAAACTCCCCCCATTATAATTAGAAATAATTCTTTATATAGACATTTCATGAGGTATGATGGTTAGTACTGCTAAGTATTAAGGACATCTATCTTTTTACAATTCTTTGAGAACTTTTTGGACTTTTTAAAATGAATAAATTATAGGCAATGTGATTCATAAGTTGTAGATGCCTTTCCAAAATAATATTCCATTTTAAAAATATTACAATGATAAGTTACAAAAGAATATTCCTAAGTCTACTAATTTCTCTTTGAGAACCTTGTGTTACAGTTTTTATTTCTCTGTATCTGAGGTCCAATAGAATTCCATGTTCCCTCAGGAAACACCATTTCAAACTACCATGGCTTATTAGATTACTCACTAGGTCTAATTAAGTTTATCATGCCTTTCCAGAGCATTCTTATAGGTTTTAATAGTTCTTCAATTATGGCCATGAGCTCAAATTACAAAATTTATGCTTTAGAATACCTTCAGATTTTCTTATTTATCCCTTTGCTTCTCATAGGTCTATGAGATTCTTAGATTGATCATGGTATTCTTGTTGGCATCATTGTGGCACCTATGCTCATCAATATTAAAAAAAATGCCCCAGATAGATATATGGCCTGATATTTTTAGCTTCGATTGATAGGTTTTGGGTTTGATCGAACCATTGCCTCTAAAAATCTAGCTTTGATCTTGTACCATCTAATCTATTTATAAAAATCAACATAGCTTGTAGATCTTTAGATCCAAATAACTATTTTAAAATTTATTTCTATGAAACTATCATTTGATGTCTATGTGAACATATTTGACATATACATAATCAATAATTTTAAACACATCTTCAAAACACTTTGTTGGTATTAAAATTGATGTTTGCATGACCATCATTTTATGTTTGCCTAAATTTCTTTAACATTCATTCAACCATTAATTTTAGGATACCTCCTCATGACTCTTTACTAAGCTTAAGTTTGATGGCTACAAGTCCATCATTTGACATTTGTGTGAACATATTTGATGTCTATGTGATCATCAAATTTAAACACCTACTTAGGTTCTTTATTGGGTTTGTTAGTTGTAATTTTTGGGTTCATTCTTCTTCCCACATGTGCCACTTAGTAGTCTCACATTTGGTCAAGCTTTGTTATAAATTATACCCTCATCTCACACTATTAGATCATTGTCATCTAAGTGAACATACATGATTAGATCTCAATCCAAGGGGTGGGATGACATAGGCTATTCATTATTCCTTGGGTATAACCATGACACTTGTCACATTCTCACCATCTCAGGGGCATCATTGAAAATTTGACTAGCCACGCTCTATTAGATCACCCCTACTTGAGAAAATACATGTTTTTGATCTTATGCAGATGCAAAATATTTAAGTTAGGCTCAAGTAAATGCATAGGTCTTAGGATAAAATCTTAAGACTAAGGTCTTTTATTTATTTTAATAAACATGATCATGAACCTCAGGATCAATATTTTATGCTAATTTTAGAGCATAATAAAAGGGGACCTTATGAGTAATAAAATCTCCCAACATAAGTTTTTAACCTAAGGTTTCATTGTATAAATAAATATGATGAAAATTTAGGGTAATGCCTTCAAAAAAGTTAGAACATAGTAAAAGGGACAATGCATTCATGGGATATGAAGGGACCAAGCACAAGATTTTTATACTAAGGTTTGATCATGTTGAAAAATAATACTTAAGACTTATAGTGAAAATTAGGCTAAGTCTATGGCACTTATAATTGTTCCCATGCAAATTTGAATTTAATTAGAAGGGACCTAGGTCAAAACATTAAAATATAATTTTAATCATGGTTTAAATAGACCCAATTAATTCCATACCAAAGGCTAATAAAAGGTCCATTTGAAGCACCAAACCCTAATCATGTTAATTCCTAAATGAGATTCCATTGATCCTAAAACATAAATAACTAGTTTTAGCAACATTGGAAGGGGTAAAACCATGATCATTTGAAAATATGCCAATTATTCTAAGTGAGATTGGTTCCTGCAAACAATAGGAAATATTGAAGTTAGGGTGTGGGGTAAATGTAAAGTTTAAATCAAAGTCTTAGATTAAATTTTCCATGAAAATAAATCCTTTTAATTTAAATTCTTGAGCTAGGTTTAAAACATATTATAATGGCCTCATAAATAATAAGATACATGGCATAATGTTTAAGCTTAGGTCTATGTCTCAATAAAAGGGACCCTGCACTTAGTTTCCTAGTTTGATCTCATGTCATTAGATCCTATTTGAAAAAACATGCACTGTTAGATCATGATTTGTGGGGTTGAGTGAGATTGGATCTTATCTACATTAAGCCCTAATGTCATGCCACTTGAAAATTCTATGGGGATTTTGGGATTTGACTTGTTGACTCTACTATAGGGTATTTGGGTTCTCTGAATGAGGAAATTGTTTTAGAACTTTTGTTTAGGGAAATTATTCTAATGACTATTTTCATCAAAAAAATGTTTGAATTAACTATCTTTTAGGTTATATTTCATCGAGCAAAATTCCCAAGATAAAAATTACAAAGGAATTATTCTAGGGAAAAAAGGGCCTGAAGGGTATGATACATAGGGCAAAGTACCCATGACAAAATCTTGAAAGGTCAATCCAAAAAGTTGAAGGGAATTTCAAAAAATTCAAAGGTTATTCTTTCAAGGAAATGGTCCTAGACAAAATGTTTGAAGGCATATTATTTTAGCGAAATTGTCCTAGACAAAATGTCTGACACATTTCCCCTGAAGACCAAATCTTTGCACAAAAGTTTCAAAGGGTGATTTTTTGTAGAACAAAAGTTTTGAAGGGCCAATTTTCATGAAATAAAAGTTCTAAATGGTCAAAACTATAAATTCCAAAAATTTTATCAAACAAAATACCCAAAAAAAAAGGAATAATCCATATGATAAATAAATTAAACAAATTCCATAACATATTTAAAGTATTCCCAAATAAAATTTAAATCAAAACTCGCAACAATTTTTGAAGAAACACTTACGCTAAATTTATACCAAAGATTTATAAATTCAAGTGTGAACTCAATTTGATTTTCAATAGACTAAATGTTAGTAAAAGATCAAATTAACATTAAATCATGAATCCCAAGAGTTTATCCATTTCAAATAGACTCCATTGATCCTATAACTTGAAACAAATAAATCCATTGTTATAAAAATTTAGATAAGATTAAACTATAATCATGAACAAATATACTAACCAAACTCGGTGTGGATGATCTTCAAATAAAAATGATGTGCAAACATGCTAGTGACACTTTGAGCAAGTGAATTTTCAATTTTAGGTATAAATTTGCACAATTTAACGCAAGTCTCCCCATTTTTCTAGGAATGGGGGTATATTGATCTCAACAACTCCAATTAGGGATGTCTTAATGAGATTTTGAGCTTTGATGAGTGATTCAAAATAGAATTTTAGACATTAAATGATTCTTAGGCTTAATGTACAAAGGTTGGTAAGAATTAGTCTGAAGTCCAGTATGAAGCCATTAGTGGCTAATTTTAGGTGTCTACACCAAAGAGTAAGACACTTGGAGACTATATACAAGGATCATATTTAAAAATAAGAACACATGAATCCTATGAAAGTGAGAGATCATCCATGAAACTTGAAGCACTTGTAACTTTTGAAAGTGGCAACATCTCAAACAAACCAACACTTACAGCATGGGTGACTGAAACTCCATACACTAGAGACACTAGTTAATTTGAAGAAAACACATCATGAAATTGAATTGGTTGATTAAAAAAACATTTAAAGGAGTAATTTATCCTCTGAAAACATCCCATAAAACCATTGTTCTCCATTTAATTTTGTCATGAAGAAACAAGAGAAAATCCAAACCCTACCTAAAAGGACAAGGTATAGTGACATACTATCACTCTTAATGATTGTTCATATTGGAGAGTCCATGAATCTAAAAACCCATACCACTAAATTTAATCTAATTTTGACCCATAACATTTACCAAAGTTTCATCCTCCAACTTTCTCTCTCCTATCCATACCATGCATTTCAATTTTACCTTTTTGAGATTGTCAAGGCAATAATAGAGGAGAGACAATGATTTTTGCACTTTTATGATCTAAAAGTTGATCTCAAGATTGAATATAACATTATAAAGTCAAATAGGCTCTTTAAAACTATTTTCACCTACAAGTGAGCTTCTAAAGTTCATACAAGTGAGTGAATATCCTTCTTTAGTGTTGAATATCAAGGTTCTAACCATTTCTGACTTGATGACATATATGGACATTATGTCACTGATCCAAGGACTTTGGAAGGATTTAATTTATGGATTATTCTCTAGGGTATCTTTGTCATATGTTATAACTATCCAAAATCACCTTTTCCCTCATAAAACATTATGTTAAAGTCCATAAAAGAAACTTAAACTTTCCAAATAAACATGAAATATTTAAACAAGGCAATTAAGGCATGAAATGACTTGAATGGACACCTAAAAACTGATGACACCACTTGACCAATTTTCATCACTCCATGACATGACTAAGCTAGAATAATGTAAAGATAAACTATTAGCTTAATTTATCCAAATGAACCATAAATAATGTTAATAGGGTTTTAAAAAGGATATTTGATGAATTTTTAAATTAGAACAAGGCTATGAATAGGGCTAGCAAGACATGCCAATAAAGTTTTTGCCTATAAGGGTTGACATTTTGACCTTGGGGGTCAAAATTGGTCAAAAAGATGTTGGCAATATGATTGTCATTGATTTCAAAAGGGAGATAAAATATGTCATTAATGTCAAAAGGGAGATTATGGATGTCATTGATGTTATTGGATTATTATGGTGATTTGAGAATGTGCAAGGGATCTTATCCTAAGTGAAGGATGATTGGAGTGCTTGTGTGCATAAATAGAATTCATTTCATTATTTATATAGCCCATATAAACATTTTGGGTCTATCATATGAATATATGAAGAGGTAGTTTGTTGATGTCACCATTACCATGTGTGTATAAGTATGGGGGAGTTGGTCATATGGTTATGATCACAATAGTCACTAGTTGTTATGCACCATATTTGAAGACATGCGATGAAGTGTAGTTGAAGATATTGGGATGAAAATTTAGCTATTTAGATAGAATTAAGTAAGGTTTAACACAACCAAATTTGTAAAAGGGTTAAATAGAGCTAAGCAAGAATGTTGATGAGGTTAATATTTTTACATATGAAGGTTTCAAGATAAAATGATTATATGAATTTATTCATTTTTATTCTTATTTTATATTCATTAAATCTCAAATCATGTTATGTAGATAAAAAAAATATATTCATGAGAAAAATTAGGCTCCCAAGCATTTTGACAGTGTTTTCTCACACTTAGTCAAATTTGCAAATTGTAAAAAATAACTGAGCAAGCATTTTTATGATGTCATATATTGTATGTATGAAGGTTTATAGAGTATATTAATGTATGGATGGTATCCCATATATGATGTGATCTTATGTGTTAAATTATAGGTCATGTGATACATCACATCAAAAATTATGTAAGAACAAAGTTGGCATTCCAAGCAGTTCTAAGCATAATTAGCTCTATGCTAGAATAATTTGAGTAAGTAGATTAATGGAATTATATGTCACATGCACAAAGGATTTAATATTAAATTACCATATGGGTTTATTCACTATCATGTCTAGTTTATATAGTCCAAATTTTAGAGCAGACAAATAAGAGAAGCAAAAGATATGAAGGTGAAAATTTAGCCTTTCAGGCATATTGAGATGGTCCCCATAATTAGTCATATATACATAAGGTAAAGTTAGAGCTTGCTATAATATCTAATGGTTAGCTCCGAATCATACATTGAAGATCTAATGATGCACAACAAAGACAAAATGTTAAAGGTATCTTTTAGTAAATGCGCTAGTGACAAGTGTCACAATCATGTAGCTTAAATATTAAATCTATGGTGTAGTTTAAAGTCAATAGTAAATGATCAATGTGAAGATGACAAGTATATCAATAGTGGGAACTAACAACAATGTGTACAAGGAATGAAGTAATGTTAAGTGTCACATTCTTAAGATCTAAGTAGAGATAAAAATTGTGCTTGTCAAAATATTGAATGATGAGAAGATGATTATGTAATGAAGATCCAATGGAGTGAGTAGAATCAATGGGATTGAGTACTCAACATTTATCAAGATAGAGGAAAGTTAAAGTTTGAAATCATATAAAGATAAAATGAAGTATGTGAGCTTGTTAGAGATAGATTAAAAAAAATGTGTTTTAAATATGAGTAATTTGAATGAAGGCCATTAGATTATGGTGCAAAACTTAAGATTAATGGTCAATATTTAAAGATATGATCATCCTGATGGTCAAGCATAAGAACATGCAAAAACATATAGGTAACACATAAGTTACGATATAGATAATGAGATTGATTATTGCTTATACATATGATGTCTAGGATATAGTAGGGGTTATTTTCATTACTAGAATCATGTCAAACAGAGAAGATAAAGACATAAAGATAGAGGATTAGAGAGACTATAGAGAGTGATGAAGTGTGTCAAATGTAAAATATATAGACATAATGAGAGATGTATAAATAATGAATAGTTACATATTAGAATTGTAACAAAGAGTTACAGATGGATTCATTTATGAATCTATTTGGTAAATTGGATTTGTAACTCCATATAGATATAATTAGGTGGTGCCATTAGACAAATGAGGTTGGTGTTTATTCAGGGTATTGGTGTTTCCTTAAGGTTGGTATCCTTAAACATTGTAACTAGTGAGGTTAAGCTAAGTTGGTTCTCAATTAGGGAGTTAGTTCTTTCTTAGAGTTGTTTCTCTTAAACTAAGATATTGGTATCTCCTTAGGGTCATTTCCCTTAAATATGTAACTAGTGAGGTTTTGAGTGTGAGGATGAATTAGAAAAATATATTCTAGAAGTGATTTTCATATTGGTTTTTCCCATATTGGGTTTTCCATGTATACATATGGTGTTATGTGTTTTTATGTGTGTGATCTTTTCATATATGTTTTAATCTTCATATATTTCTTTTTTTAAAAGGGATTTAAAAATACTAATTTAGTTAATATATTGATTCACCCCATCTCAGGAGATAGTTGTGTTCCAAAAATTGGTATCAGAGCCCTAGTTCCTTAGAAGAAGCTTAATCAGCTTAGGTAGATCTTGGAATGGTAAACATAAATGGATAGTCAAGAAGTATCATCATCAAACAAAGCACCTCTCTTTAAGGAATCAAACTATGCATTTTGGATCATAATAATAGAAACATATTTATCTTCATTAGGGTTTGATGTATGTATATCTATTGTAAATGGATATACATCTCCTACTATAAATCCCAATGATCAGGCTTCAAAGAATACATATGAGAGTAATGCCAAGGTAAATAATGTTATTCTCTATAGATTTTCCAAATTTAAGTTTGTCAAAGTGATGCATTATCATAATGAAAAAGACATCTAGAATAAATTGAAGAGCATCTATGAAGGTGAAGATAAGGTAAAGTAAGCCAAGCTATAAAATTACATGGGTAAGTTTGAAAGTATTCAAATGAATGAAGAAGAGAAAATTGAAGACTATCTTCTCAAAGTAGATGAATTAGTGAATGCAATCAGAGGCCTTAGAGAAGAAATGAAATAATCAATCATTTTCAAAAATTTTATAAGATCTTTGCCTTCAAGATATGATTCTAAAATCTCTGTAATAGAGGAAGCAAGAGATATGGATAAACTTACTTTTGATGAGTTTCATGGAACCTTCACTGCCTATGAGATGAGAATGGGAAAATTAGATACTTCCAAGAGAGAAGATATACTCCAAGCATCTAAGCAAGCAAGAGCAGAAACATCTACATCCAAATCTAAGGACATTGATGAAGAATACAACTTTGTTAGAAGATTGAAAATATGATCTAGAAAGTACAAAGGTAAATTACCCTTCAAATGCTTTAACTGTGGTAAATTTAGACATTTTGCTTCTAAATGCCCTTATGAGAAAAAGGATAACTCTGATCAAGAAGAGGATGGAAAAAGGATGAATCCCCACTATTCCAAAAAGAGAAACTTCTTTAAAAACAAGAAAATGTTATATATATGATAATATAGTGACTCATTAGATGAGAGTGGTAGCTCAGATGATATCCATGATTGTACCTTTATGGCTAAGGGAAATGAATCCCCATTCATGGTGTTAGGATCAAATACTATGAATCAACATCAAGAAGAATTTTAATACTTAGAGGAAGGAGAAGTGGACCTATATTGTGAAATCATCTATGATCTAGATGAGATTGGCATGCTAAGAAAATAAAACTCAAGGTAGAATAAGTTAACACAAAAGGAAATTGAAAAACTATCCAAAATTCTTAAGAAATCTAATCAAATGGTAGTAAGCCTTAAGACACAAGTTAAAGAGGCTGAAAGAATAGAATATGTAGTCAAAATTGATCTAAAATTTAAATTTGATGAATGAATGAAGCTATAAGTATAATTAGTGGCTTTGAAAAAAGAGCTTGAAAGGGCTAAACAACAAATAGACAAAGGTCTAAAACTGAAAGGAGGTTTAGACATTTTTGATGAGTTGATCATATCTCAAAATACATCAAAAGGGAAGTCTAGTCTTGGTTATGAAATGGGGAAAATCTACATAACTAGTACATTTGATAACTTATATGACAAATTCCAAGTAGAAATATTAGGATCAAATAAAGAGAGAGCTTGTAAGGATACAAAGCTAGATATAAGCACTGTTGATGTGAAGAAGGCTAAAGGAAAAAAGAAACTTGAAGGAAGGAAGATGCAAAAGATAAAGGTATCTAATGTACATGGATACATATGGGTAAAATACTTGAATAAGCCAAATATTAGAAGAGATTCTCATCCTGTACAAAGAATTGTTATGACTAGGTATTCTTCATTTTTTATGGTTATTGTTATAATTGTAATAAGTTTAGTCATAAGGCTAGTGAATGGATAGATGTATCTAAAAGGAGAAAAAATTAATCCAAAATTCATTTCACATTTATTAGATACAAATGTAATATGTGATAATTATAATAATTTTTATCACAGCTAAATAATGTATAACTAGCTTTGTAAGATCAAAAGTACATAGTGTAAAGAAAGTCATGCCTCCCAATGTGAACCAAAGTTAAAAATTCTCTAAAAAAGAGAAAGATAGGACATTGAAGAAACCCAACCATGTATGTAAAATTAAAGATCAAGATATAATGGATATTTCCATAGAGGTTAGAGAATGCCAAGAGCTCTCAATGTCTGCTCATATTGAAAATGAAAAGACTAAGCTCAAGGAGAAGTCTAAGGTGTTGGAACAGGATATATTTGAGGTATGTATAGAATCAAGTGAACATCCTACTATTACTAAGAAATTTTCATGCATATAACATTAGTTTTTTGTTCCTATTGATGATATTATGAGTTTCAAGGAAGATTTATTAGATGGAAAGGTATGTCATGAATCTATGTTGTCTCCATGTATTTGTAATATAATCATAGAATAAAAGGAGAACATTATAGTGGATGAGAATGTTACTTCTCTTAATCCTAAGAATAAAAATAAGATGACCAAGGAGGAGAAGGAATATGAGGAGTTATGGGCAACTCCTGGTTTCACATTGTTATAAGGCATTATGAAGTAAGGTGTCTCTATTTATGCTTCTTAAGAGACTCCTTTCAATGGAAACGTAAATGATGCTATGGTAGTGTTAGAGGGATGTCATGGTCAGTCTACAAGGTCATATTTAAGGTCTCATAATGTGAAATAAGTATTATAAGTTGGCATAAGGGTTTAAATGTTTGAAACCCTTGACATTTTGTATTTTGGGGTGTGCAATGAATTAGGTCACTAAACTTAGAGAACATGTGTAAAGTGATGATATACATGTGTTAAATGAAGTTATGGTGTCATATAGGTATTCCCTTAATGCAAAGATGGAGCATGGAGTTAAGGGGAGCTAACTCAGATAGTGTGAATGGCTTGAGGAGCTATGCATGATGAGAAGGGGATCATATGTGAAATGCTTTAGTCATGATTGAATATGTTCAAGTGATGCAAAGAGAGAAAAATTAGGAGTAGTATCTTTTAAATCACATCACTAAGATCTAAGTGATAGGGCATGAGTCTAGGGGGAGGATCATAAAATATTTATTAATCCATATAAAAATAAAAAAGGCAACTTAGGTATGTATATTTTTGCAAATTTCTAATGAGTTAAATGTTGCAGATTCTTGGACAAACTCCTTTATCTGATAAAGGGGGAGATAAAAATTGGATAAATAGTGATAAAGAGTCCCTTTTCCATTGATGTCAAATGGGGAAAAAAAGGTCAAATTCTCTTTATAAAAGTTTAGAGAAAAAGTGCAAATGTCAAATAAGTAAAGCAAGTGTCTAAGTTGAGTTTAGGCAAATGTGCCATTACCTAAAGGAAAGAGCAAGTTTGGTATGAAAAGCTTCAATTCATACTCATTAGAAGATAATACAAGAAACAATAGAGAAGGAGTAGAATATTATAAGATCAGAGCATTTAATTTTCCATAAATGATAAAGGGGGAGATTGTTAGCAATATGATTATCATTTATGTTAAAAATGAGATGAAAGATGTCATTGATGTCAAAAGGGACATTATGGATGTCATTGATGTTTAAGGATGAGTATAGTGATTTAAGGATGTGCAAGGGATCCTATCATAGGTCAAGGATGATTGGAGTACTTGTGTGCATTAGTGGAATTCATTTGGTTCCTCATATAGCTCATCTAGATATTTTGGGTCAATGACAAGAATATTTGAAGAGGCAATTTACTAATGTCACCATTACCATGCGTGGATGAGTCTGGGGGAGTTGGTCATATGGTTATGATCACATTAGTCTCTAGATATTGTGCACCATATTTAAAGACATGAGATGAAGTAAAGTTGAAGATATGGGGATGCAAATTTGGCTACTTAAATAGAATTAACTAAGTTCTAACACTTAGCCAAATTTGCAAAAGGGATAAACAAATCCAAGTAAGCATGTTGATGAGGTAATCATTTTGACACATGGAGGTGTCAGGACAAAATGATCATATGGATTTATTCATATTTTTCCTAGTTTCTATGCACTGAATCTCAAGTCATGCAATATAGAGAAACAAAAGATATGCTTGATCAAAGTCAATATCCTAGACATTTTGACAGTGTTTTCCCACACTTAGTCAAATTTGTAGATTACAAGAATTAACTGAGTAGGCATTTTTATGATGTCATATCTTACATGTATGAAGGTTTTAGAATAATATGAATATATGGATGGTATCCCCTATGTGATAGGATCTTATGAACTAAATTTTAGGTCATGCAATGAAGCACATCAAAAGTTATGCAAGAAAAAAGTTGGCCTTTTAGGTAGTTCTAAGCATAATTAGCTTTATAGAAGAATAATTTGAGTGAGAATATAAATGAAATTATATCTCACACATGATAAATATTTAGGAAGAAATGAGCATATGGGTTTGTTCATTATCATGTCTAGTTTATATGGTCTAAATTTTAGAACATGCGAATGAGCAAAGCAAAAGATATGAAGGTAAAAAGTTAGCCTTCTAGGAATATTAAGATGGTCCTCATACTTATTCACATATACATAAGGTAAATTTTGAGCTTGTTATAAGATATAAAGGTTAGCACTTAATCGTACATTGAATATTCAATGACATGCATAAATTAAAAATGTCAAAGTTACCTCAGAGTAAATGCACTAGTGACTAGTGTCATAATCATAGAGTTTGAATAGTAAATATATGGTGTGGTTTAAAGTCAATAGTCAATGATCAATACAAAGATTTCAAGTGTATAAATAGTGGTAACTAATAATAATGTGTAAAAGGCAAACACTAATGCCAAGTGTTACATAATCAAGAGCTAAGTAGAGATAAATATTGTGCTTGTTAGAATATCAAACAATAAGAGAATGACTATGAAATGAAGATCCAATGGAAAAAGTAGACTCAATGGGACTAAGTGCTTGACTTTTAACAAGATAGAAGTGAGTTAAATATTAGAAGTGTAAAAATATTAAATTAATTATATGAGCCTATTAGAGATTGATCAAATAGATGCATTTTAAAGATGAATAATTTGAACGAAGACCATTAGATCATGGTGCTAAACTTAAGATCAATGGTTGATATTTAAAGATATGATCATCCTGATAGTCAAGCATAGAAATAAGTAGGAACATGTAGGCAAGCCATAATTTATGATACAAATAATGAGATTGATTATTGTAATTGGTCAAATTTATGTAATATGGCATGTGCATCAAAACTAGAGCCCAATAAATGCTAAGATAATAAAGAGACCAAGAATCACGGTGGTGGATCATGAGTTCATGACATGAGAAACTTATAGTTAAATTAAAGCAATAAATCCAAACATAACTGAGCATGATTTGTTAGCAAACTAGTGTGAAATTAGAGAAGATATGAAACCCTAGATCAAATGACTATATATATAACATCTAGGATGCAATAGGGTTTGTTGTCATTGCTAGAATTGTGTCAAATAGAGAAGATAGAGACTATAGAGAGTGAAATGTCTCAAATAGAAAATATATAGACATAGTGAGAGATGTGTAGAGAATGAACAAATATAAATTAGAGTTGTAATAGAGACTTGGAGCTAGATTTATTTATGAATTTATTTGTTAAATTAGAGTTATAACTATATAGAGATATGATTGGTTGGAGCCATCAGACAATATAAGTTAGTGCTCAATCAGGGGATTGGTGTCTCCTTAGGTTTGGTTGCATCAAACATTATAACTAGTGAGGTTAAGCTGAAATGGTGGTTTCCTAGGGATTTGGTGCTCACTTAGGGAGTTGGTTCTTCTTTAGAGTTAGTTCTCTTAAACTAGGGGATTGGTGTCTCCTTAGGGTCGATGCCCTTAAATGTGTAACCAATGAGGTTTTGACTATGATGTCTGATTAGAACAATAGATTCTAATAGATATTCTCACTATGGTTTTTCCCATATTATGTTTTTGACGTATACATATGGTGTTATGTGTTTTTGTGTGTGTGATATTTGCATATATGTTTTAATCTACATATCCTTTCTTTTTTTAAAAGATATTTAAAAGTACTAATTTAGTCAATCTGTTGATTCACCCCCGCCTCTCAGTAGATATTTATGTTCCAACACAAGAAGTAAAAGAAAAATTAGAAGTAAAAGAAGCATTGGAAGCAAATTAAGTAATGGTAGCATGGTTAAGGATGTGGGTGTTTTTAAGAGGCACGTTAGGTTTTAACCTACTATGTTGGTATAAATACATGAAATGGAAGTTAAAGAAGACATATACAATGATGCCATGGTATGGGAAAGAGACATTATAGTGGGAAAATATTGAGATGAAAAGAAAGGGGTTCCTCCAAATTTAGGAGAAAAGGTAGGGGATGGTGAATGAGATTATCTTATATGAGGTCCTATCATTATATTATAAATGGTTGTATGATTTTTATCTCTATGTTGATGGTTTTCACTAATTTAGAAAAGAATTTCCATGGTTTATTCAAGATAAAACTCATATCCTAAAGAAGATAAAGGGTTAAGAGTTGAGGATGAATGGGGAAGAGTCTCATAGTTGGTGGTGTGAGTGGCAATATGGATATTTATTTGATTCACAATGGGTGCCACAAGATGTGTCTTAAGGAACCTATTGGGGTTTGTAAAACTCATAATGTTTGATTAATTAAATTATGTATTATCATCAAATAAGAAATTCATGATGAATTAGATAAATTAAATACTTGGTAAAAATAAAGGTCCACATATAGGATAAAGAGTCAAACTAGTCAATATTATACTCTAAATAGAATATGGTATAAAATACACAATCAAAATTGTTGACTATGTTCTATGGATGTTAAATTGAGAGAGTCTAAAAGACACATAGTCAGATAGTTCAACTGTGTATCGAAGGCAAAAAAAAACATTCCAAAAGAGACTAGGTTGAATAGAGCTACTGTGTTCTATGGTAAAACAAATATTGTAAGGGACATAATCAAGCATATCAATTATGTTCATAAAATATAGAAGTTTTGATAATTATAGATGATCTAGTTTGATTTTGTAGTATAATTAAAAGAAACACACAAACAAATGTATCGATCTAGATGATGCAACTATGCCACACAACATAAAACTTATACCAACATTGGATAATGTAGGTTTTGAAATAGGCATATAATGATCAAAGAATAAGCAAAAAAATAGAAATTATAATCTAAGTGGTCATTCCTGAATGTTTTAAGTTATAATAATTTTTGAAATTAACATGATATAGAGTTGGCTATAAGAAGGAACTAGACAAGTAATATAAGGATGGTTTTAGGTAGTTAAGGTTGAAAAGATATATATTGGTGATGGTACTAGCTTGGTATTGGGGCCTGCCCCCTCACTTCACAATCTTGTAGTAATAAAGGTGTCAGGTTCTTTGCCAATATACACCACCAACCATGTATTTTTAATTGGCCAAAAAGCCAAGTTGGCTTCCCCCTTGGTGATGAAATCTATGTAGGTAGACCTTGGATAGAAGTTGTTTAATGATTTTGGTTTTATGTAATTTGTAAGTTTGTGAAAAATAAAAAAATAGTGTGGTTAAATTGATAAATTTAAAGCCTCATATTTATTCTATATGACTTACTCCAAGTAAGCAAGAAAAAAAAATGAATTAATTACTAACAAGATATGTCATTTATTTTGTATTGAAGAGTATAGAGTTAGTTCAAGTGACTCTATATGTAAATAATATAAAATAGAATTGATAAGGTCAATGGTGTCTATTAAATAAAGATCTAAAAGAACACAGTGGAACAAGTAAACTAAGTCTTTTAGAAAAGAATGTAAGATACAAAACCTTGTCTATCTAATCGACCCAATTTGTTGCAGGGTTACCATTTTATAGAGTGAAAACTATGAAAAAAAGACTGTAAATGAAGAACATAAATGACTAAGAAGGCAAAAATGAAAATTATATTTATTCTGAAGATGATGATATCACTTTATTTATTCTATGCTTTTTAGATGATGATTTTTATTATGCTAAAAAATTCAATTATGTTTATGAACTTTGAAAACTTGTATGAAAGAAGCAAACTAAGTCAAGTTGATCAATCTAATACTTTTTGTTGAATAAGACCTACATAGAGAAATATAGAGTTGATCATAGTGATTGTGTGTTAAACCTACAGATAGAATGTTAGACTGTATTGGCATATTTGATATGGTACTGTATAAATAAAAATATATGATATATGATAATAGATGAAGGCATGAAGGAAAACCTACAAGGGTTAGTTTGATTTTGGGTTCACCAGAATGTATATAAGGGAAAAATAAGTTGATCTACAAATTAATCCTATCTTAGATAAGATAAATCATACTAGCCCTTCTACTTGTTGTACATTTAGACAATCAGGGTCATGACCAATATGGATCTGCTAGACCTAACCAAGGTAGTTGCTTACCACAACAATATCACTAGAGAGGGTTCTAAATCCTCTTTTCAAGTAATACCATGCGATAATCCTATTTAGGTCATATGTTTTCTTATTCATAAGTAAATGAAAAATTAAAGTAAAATCTATCCTAGTTCTCACCAAAGCATGTGGCACACAATGGGGGTAATAAAAATGAAAGTAGACATGCATAGAAGATCTATATTCAATTCAATGTAGAGGAAATCCTAATTTATGGAGAGAAGCATATAAGTTATCAAGTGCAAATCTATCTAATTTAACAAGGAGGAATAAGAGTTAGGAATAATTACCTTCGAAGACAAACTTGCAAAGGCTTAATCTCTCTCTTGGATAAGGTGATTCAAAAGAGGTTATTGTGGTTTGTAGGGATAACCAATATAGGTCAGCTCTAGGCTACACAACTTGTCCTATGCATCTAAAAGACTTCTCCATAAGACAATATTTGTATCTCTAAATGTATTATCTAAACCCTAATTAATGTTCCTCAAGTAGATTGGTCGATAAGTAGACATGTAAATAATGATTTACTCCTTGTCTCTGTGATGAAAAAGAGATGTATAATTGGATTTAACTCTAAACTCTTCTAAAGTTATAATCAATAGAGTCAGCCCAATCAACCCTATATCACTAAATTAATAAAAGTATTTAGGTCCTAGAATAGGTTAGCTAAGGCCAACCTAATACCATGATGTGCTCATATATTTTAAGTATAGGGTCAACTCAAACTAAATTTATTTGATAAAAGTCAAAAATAGGTTTTGGCTTAGATAGGGGGTGTTTAAGGTAGTGACCTACTTGGAGGAGTGTGTAGATTAAGTGTCAAATCTAAGAGAACTATATATGAGAGCTTTGTGTTGGTTTCAAGTGGTGGTATAGGGGAAAATAATCTTACAAAGCACCAATAGTCTGCCCACCCCTTTATTAATGTACCCTTTAAGGCATGCACTCACATAGATTGAGACTTTATGGGTTCCTATAAGAGAGAAAACATCAATAACTGATAATGTTTATAAATATTATGTGTATACAAAAGGGAATCCAAAATTGGTTATAATACCTTCATAAAATTCAAGAATATTAGCATCATTTAATTCTTTCAAAAACATTACCTTAGTCCACCTGGTAAATTAATATATTGTAATTAGTATCCACTTGTGTCCCAAGCTTGATGGTGGATTGATTTCCCCTATGAAGTCCAATCGACATTGCATGAATTACTACTCAAATAAAATGGGGTGAAGAAGGACGGATGAAAGCTTCTCTTTTCCCACAAAGAAGGAACATTTATTGCATTTTTCAACCCATGCATAACAATACCTAAAGCTACTATGCCAATAGTATCCCATTTTCATGATTTTGAGAGCTATAGTTCTTGGAGCATAATGCCCTCCTAAAAATCAATCATAAAACTCTTCTAGTAATCTATCAATCTAATTTGACTCTACATAACTTATAAAAACACCATCCTGGATGGAAGAAGCAAACGAGTGCATAAGTTCCATTTTGTCTTCCTTAACCACTTCAGGCATAAGGTTAGCTTGTCTTTTCCTTTCTATCTTCTCTACTCCCTGATTCAAAGCCTTTATGCTCATAGGAAAAAGGATTTGCGCCCTATTCTTCACGAAGGCCTTATTCTGCTTATTGAAGGCTATTGCAAGAATAGGGCACTGGTTAAGTATCCCAAACAGGGGAAAAATAAGTTGCCAGGGAATAAAAAGAATGAAAATGTAATCAGAAGAGGAAAAATTAAGACCCCTAGTCCTAATAAACAGAATGTAGAAGAAGAAAGGGGTCAGGAGAGAATTGAAGAACCCGAGGAGGAAAAACTGGAGGAAGAAGATGGAACTGAGAGCTGGGACACCAACTCTAGTAATGATGAAGAAGGATCTGAGGAAATTGAAAAGATAAAGTCAATACAAAGGAGGATTCTGCTACCAGAACAGAAGAGACAGAGGAAAACCAGAAAGTGGTGGAGGATGACATTGTCCAGGAAGATCTTGGTGAGGACCCAACTTTTAAGAATGAAAAGGAAATCTCTATCCAGGAAAATATTCAAAAAATGGAGATGGAAATTCAAGATGGAATCAATGAGCGGGAACAAAAGAGTCAAGAAGACTTCTTTGAAGAAGCCAGGAATAACCCCAATAAAAAGTCTGAGGATTGGAGAGGGAAGAATCAGAATGATGAAATACACACTCCTATGACTTGGGTTAACTATAAAGCTGAGTCTTCATCCCAATTAGATTCCTGGTTGTGTATGGAGATCATTCATCTCAAGAGAAAAGCAAAAACTTTGGAAGATTCTTTGAAAGCTGCTTGGAACAAAGTAAACAACATGGAAAATCAGTTATGCGAGATCCCTGTTAAGCTCAAAGCTTATGAAAACAACCTCCGAGAACTAATAAAGGACAACAGAAAGAAAATGGAGGAAGTAACATCCAACATTTGTGCAGCTGCTATCAATATAGGTAAACGAGCCAATGAGGAGACCAAAGCACTAGAGGGTCCCAGCAAAAGGACAAGGCAAAGTTCCAGAAAGAAAGATACACAAAAAGGAGCTTTGCTGGAGGTTACCACCCAGGAAACTGATTTGAAAGGAAAAGAAGCCATGAACTTGATACTGGAACTGGATGAATAATCTGGTCCTTCCTGTTGGTCAAGAAACTGGTATTGATCTTTGTTCTCCTTTTGTTAGCTTTTGTTTGTTGTACTTCCAGACTTTTGTTTCTGGGTTTTGACCGGATGTGTCTCTTATGGTTTCAGGACCATTTAAAACCTATTTTTGCTACGTCACTGTAGTGATTTTTAGGCATTGCCTGTGGGCTTAGTTGTTCTTATTTTGCTCTCTGTTAAAGGGTTTCAGGGCCCCTTCAAAACCTGCTTTTACCTCAATCTAAAACTTATAAAAACACCATTAATGTCTATTTTGAATAAAACACCATCAATAAGGATAAAGGGAGTAGCTTTAATTCTAAAATATCTTCTTTTTGTCCTATTTAAACCTTAAGGTAATATACCAATATACAAGTAATGGATCATCTCTTATGTCCAAGTTATAGGAGATGAAGATGCAACTGCATGTGGCTTATTTTAGAGTGCTATGATAGCCTCCTTATTTTCTTCTAAATATTAATCTAAATGTTCACATATCCCTTTAAATTTTATTAGCTTGGTTACCTTGAAGTCCACGTCATATTACATCACTTTTGTGATCCAACTAGATCTCTTCTCATTCAAATATTTTCTCAACAAGAAGTCCTTGATACTTGGGTGAATTACCATAACATGAATCTTGTTGTTTGAAAGCACATGTCTAATTTTTTTCAAACTTATAATAACTGAAAATACTTTAATTTCCATAAAAGTATACCTCACCTCATAGTCTATTAAGCCTTAGCTAAATAATATAATTGATTGATATAACTTCTCATCATTATGTTGGGTCAACATACCTAAAATAGTCTCTAAAATTGCAAATGCGTATAATATAAAATCCTTTGATAAATCAAGATTTTCAAGTGTAGGTTCTTGGGCAATGTCTTACTTTATGTCCTCAAAGATATTTCCTTCCTTTTTCAAACTAAAATTCTAATTTTTATTCAACATGGTTATTAATGGCTTAGATAAAATTGAAAAATAAGAAATAAACCCTCTGACAAAGTTGATTTCACCCAAAATTCTTTGTAGTCCCTTCTTGTGTTGAAGTAAAGATAAGTACAAAATGGGGTTTACCCTTTCAGGATCAATGGTCAATCATTGATTTAAAATAACATTGCCCAATATCTTGCCTTGATGAACTAAAAAGATACATTTATTTGGGTTGAGAGAGACCCCAAATTGCTTACACCTTTTAAAAATCTGCCTAAGATGACTCAAATGATCATTATCATTCTTTGAAAAGTTAATTATGTCATCTAGATATACCACAACTATCTCATTTATCAAACCTTAAAAGGCCATGTCCATGGATATTTAAAATGTAGCACCTACATTTGACAATCCAAAGAGAATTATCCTATAAGCATAGGTTCCACATTTAATGGTGAAGGCTATTTAAATTGGTCTTCCACTCTTACCAAAATCTGATTATACCCATTATAGCCATCAAGAAGAGAAAACCACTCAAAACCTACTACCATTTGTAGAATTTGATCCATGGATGTCAAAGGGTAGTGATCTTCCAAGGAAGCATTGTTTAAATCTCTAAAATCCACACAACCTTATTTCTCTATTCTTTTTCCTCACATGCACAAACTTTGAAACCCATGAAGAGTGCTTGATGGGGAATATGATGCTTGAATCAATCAAATTGGTCAACTCTTTCCTCATTAAAGACTCCATATTTGTGTTAATAATACTTTTCCTTTGTCTTATCGATTTGGAATTAGATTATACACACACACACACACAAACACATACACACACACACACACACACACACACACACACACACACACACACACACACACACACACACACACACACACACACACACACACACACACACACACACACACACACACACACACACACACACACAGAGTATGTTGATCCAAGATTGGATCAAACCTCTTGATGTCAATACATTCTCAAGAAAAAACATCAATGAACTCTTGGCACAACTCAACAGATGATTCTTTCTTTTTTTGAGCATACCATTACAAGTTTGAGAATCTTATCCTTGAAGATGACAATGAATTCATAGTTTTATTACTTTTTATACATCCTCACTTTCACTTTCCTAATTTGGTCATTACTATTGATGATGCTCTATAGTGTGATAAGTTCTTGGGGTAGCTTATTTCTCTTCAATTAGAAAATTTGATTCTCATACTGCTATTGTAATTTATTATGATTTCTAGAAGAGAATTTAACTTCTTCTTAAAGAAAACATGATATTTGTTTATCATATTAAAATAGTTTCCAAATAAAAACATTATTTAGGATGGAAGGCCTCACCACTATCTTGATCTGATGTTGAGATTCATCATTGTTTATATCATTAGGAATGCCAAATTGAGATCCTATTGTTGCCAACCAATCAACATGCTTATTTTCCTCTCTTGGAACAATTTTTTTTGTTAAATCTTCCAAATCCTCTATGGGATCCCACAACCTCTATTTTTATGAATTAAATAGAAAATGTTTATCTAATTTTCAACCTCTACCTGATGTACAACTAGTTTAATATCACCAAACACTATTAGGATTTTTACTCTTACCTTTAATTACCTTTGGAGACCATGTATGAGTGCATCATACTTGGATACATTTAAATTATAGCCAAACTAAAATATTATTTAAGATTAATACATTTTATTTGATGGAGAAATTAGAATCATTCCAACCTCTGCTCTATTATTTTTACTTGAGCCATCAAAGAATAACTTCCACAATCCTTCGCTAGACTTACTTGGCTTGGAAAAAGTTTGTATAAACATTCCCTCTTCATGAAAACAATAAATTCCAAATCCTTATTCAATTATATTGTAAGGATCATCATGGTTTTCACTTTCCCACTTAATAAGGAAAATATTAGGAATGATTTCAAAAAGAGTGGATAAATCTTGATCACTTGGATGCTCATTATTATCAATTATACTACAATTCACATTGGTAATGCTTGGCATGTAAGGTTATATATGAAATTTATAAATAGGTTCTGATTTTATATTAACCTTAGTACCATACCTTGTTATAAAAAATAAGTATGACCACTGTTAATATAGGCACCCTCCAATCTTTGCTATGAAGTCTCTTGACAAGCATAATGCAAAATATGGTGATAAATCAACTACCACATCTTAAATAATAGAAAGACCTATGAAAGAACATAAAATAAATTGAAAAAATGTTTATCAATCCCAATGTATTAGTATATATACCATATAATTTCAACATTTATTTTATGTTTGGCTCATATTTCAAGCCATGTTTATCAACTATCTGTTTTGGCATAACTGTGCTTCTATCACCACTATCAACCATATAATTGTGAACTAGATTATCACCAATGATAAAATAAAGGTATAAGGGAGGAGGTTTACCATATTTACTTTAATATAATTTAGACTTGATTATTTGTACCTTATCTTTAATAGGCTATCTAAAATTAGTGAGAACCACACTTTCCTTCCTTGCTGGTCTAGCTAGGATATGGAGGTCAGAGAGATCTTATTTGATCAAATCCTTTTATCCTATAATAATTAAAGTGTCTAAAATTGATATTTTCACATGTTACTTCTTCATTTGGTCTATTATGTTAAGAGGAGTGACACTAACCATATGATGCCCATTTGGAATACTAGTGTTCTTTGGAGTATGAGAAGTTTGAGATATTACATTTCATTCAACAACCTAATTTTTATGATTGTATTGAAATTTTGGGGCTGAAATAGGCTCATTTTTTTTATAATATGAATAAGACAAATCAAAAATTTTGGTACCTCTTGTGCATCATCTATTTCTCTCCTCTTAGATCTTGTAATAACTGCTATTGGACCAGTCACCTTATTTGTATCCATTTATTAATTCATGGAATAATGATATCCTTATTTCCAATTTGAAAATGTAGCATTAAACTATCCTTGACCATCATGTAACTCTTTTTGAGGTGACATTTTAGTTTTTTATAGTTGAGGCATTGCCATACTTTATACAACTAGAGCTTGAATAATCCATTTGGTTAAGAGGATTCACTATGAGGTTGATTACATGGATTAAACCATTCTTGATCTTACATGAGATTATTTTGAGTAGGGAATAACTTTTAAATATGAGGGAGTAATTGTATCAATAATGGTATATGTCCTATATTGTGTAATGGCCCTTTGTCCTTTGTAGGGAGGTTT
The DNA here is from genome assembly GCA_037957365.1 of Torreya grandis. NCBI lineage: Eukaryota > Viridiplantae > Streptophyta > Pinopsida > Cupressales > Taxaceae > Torreya > Torreya grandis. The sequence goes on along the minus strand of JARHVA010000851.1, from coordinate 691,318 downwards.
ATTTGAATGGTAGTTTTGAAAATAAGGCATATTAGGCTGATGATGATAATAATAATAATAATAATAATAATAATAATAATAATAATAATAATAATAATAATAATAATAATAATAATAATGAGAATTATGTGATATATTAGGTTGATATAAGTTCCTATTTATGGCCACCATTTCATTCCCAAATGATTCCATAAGACTATTCAGTTCACTCAACTCACTATATTAGCTAGGAAGAGCTACAAATTGATTATATATATCTAGAATTGGTGTTAATGTGGGAACTTAAAAGGGTTTAATGGGTTGAGATTATATAAAAATGGGAATAATAGGCATTGGTGAAATTTTTTAATCTTGTATAAGGCTATTTTATTCCCTTATGGCCACCTCAAATACATTTGGGAATATCATTCCACCTATTGACTAGATCATCATTGATATATCACTATTTAGAGCTCTCATAAAATAAAATAATGCATATTAAAGAGATGGCCTAATCATAGGAGGGATCCTATCCCATGTATTTTGGAACATAAGGTTGAAATCAGCCATGAATTCATGGGAAGATATCTTAATGGTAGTCAATTTCTCAACTACAAACAAGTGGCCTAATTTGTCCTCAAATTATTTGTAAAAGGCTACTCCTAACTCATCCTAGGCTATAATGGAATTGAGAGGAAGGTTCCTATAACACTATAGATCCTTTCCCTTGAAATATGTATCAAATAACTTAATAATTATATTTTCATGTATTACATGATGCATTGAGCATAAGTTAGCCATATCTCTAATGTGCTCTATAGGAGTGGTTTAGTCTTCTCCAGTGAACAAAGGTAAAATTTTCAATGATGAGGCTATAGCATCATTGTATTAGGAAATATTTAAAAGGTTACAACCATCTAAAGGAATAAAAACTTGGTTTATAGGGATAACCATACTAAAATTTAGTCTTGATATATGGTTATTCTAAGGTAAGTTATGATGTATTGAAGTAGATGGATGTTTGGTTTATGGAATAGATCTCAAGAGCCTATTTATTTTTTCTAAATTTAATGGTAATTAAATAAAATTTGAATCAATACCTTTTTTAGCTAATCTTAGTATGAATTTTGTCATGAAACTTGCACCAATCTACTACGAGGATGTCTATATGTTTATAGAGTTACAAGATCCTGAGTACCTGAGTAATGTCTCTATTGTAAATTGATAAAAATAGCACTAGTATTTAGAAATATTCTAAGCTATGGTCCCACCAAGTATGCCATAAATTATTGTCAAATTGTAGTTGTACCCTTGAGAAAGGTCATCATGTTTCCTCACCCAATTGAAATAATGGGAATATTTCTAGTTATGGGTGACATATAATGGAAGTAAACCCATTGAGAGTATTGGTTCCCTTGATGAATCACCTTGATCCTCACATATAATACTTCTTGAAAATGAAAAGAGAGAGATTTTTATACTTTTATGACTAACTATGGGGTGATGTACTAAAATTGAATACCTAAACTTACTTGGACACACACAAAATGACATCAAAGGGAACTTACACATACAAATATCATAATTGACCATTTAATCTTGGGTATAAATGTTTTGTATAATTTTTTGTAGAAAGGATTCAACTTATAACATTACCTAAAAGGAAGACCACTTGTCTTAGGAAGCTCAAATAGAATTCATCACAAATATGAATTGCATAAACTCTTACAGACACAAACTAAAACCTACAAAAGATCAAATTTACTACATAAAAGTTTAACAAATTGGAAATAAATTAGGTATAGGTTGTAATTATCACAAGATCACATTAAAAATTCATCAATTTCACATAATAGCCAACATATGAGATGATAAAATTATTTTCTTTAGTGCTCAATAAGTTATTTAAAAGTCTAAAATTTGGTAGGGCTCAGCCAAATATAACTAGAGGTATATCTATTTACCTATAAAAATCAAGTACATATAGTGAAAAAATACCTTAGTGAAGGGACCAACATGCAATATTGTCATCAATGCCCTCATTAAGGTTGAAAATTGAAACATAATTGAAGTCTAACTTTGATTGACAAATTATTCCTTATCTAACACATCACTACTTGATTTGAAGTCTCCAAGATACTAGGAGGCCATATAAGTAATTTTTGTATGATTTAGGTTGTCAAATATAAAAAACATTAACCTATTTTAGAGGAGAGTTGTCTGTTAGACTTTAAATCTTGACTTAGCCTTCAAACAACTCCTCCAATATTTAATGATGAAACTCCAATTTGAGAAGACCTTATTTGATTTGAATTATTCTCATTGACTTTGGCATAGAGGGAACATATGATCTTATTGAAGTTTTTTAGGTCTTATTTTTAATGGAAATTATGATGGTTCATTGATAATGCACAACTTTAGCTCCTCATTTGATGACTTCTTGACTACGTTCACTTTCTTATTTTACATTGAATGTTACATGAGAATGATTTACGACCTAAAAACTTAAAGTAAGGGTTAATTAATGAAACATATACCTAATATCAACTAATTTTAGGCCTATTAAAATGTATTACATGTCTCTTGAGGATGAATTAGTTCAAATTTGTAAGTGTGAGATCCATTAGTGCTTGAGAACACCTCTCTCTCTCTCTCTCTCTCTCTCTCTCTATTATTCAATTCCTTCATAAATGGATTATAAAGATTTAAAAATAATTTATTTCATTGAGATAACCTTTTAACACCTACCCACAATGTTTCAAGGCATTTTTATCAAAAAAATTGAGTTTTAGCTCTTTTGGCCTTCATGAGAACTAGTTTTCAACACTTTTGCATGCATAAGATTGTAATTTTTGACTTTTATATATCCTAAGATATTGTATGAAAATTATAAAAAAATAAAAATTTATTAATATCTCCCCCTAATTTAATTTAAAATTTCATATTTTTGGATTAATATAATTCAAGTTATGCTCCTTTCTATGTTTCTAGGCTCTCTTAGGGCAACAAACATGTTAGTTTGGTTAAATCTTTGTATTTTGAGCTATACATGGTATAAATATACAATTAATTTTTAAAAAGTATTTAATTAACCAAATACACATTTTAAAATAATTTAAATTTAATTTTAAATTACAAAAAAACTCCACAAATGCATTCTTTGGTCTGCAGGCCTATAGGTGCCCATTTCTCATGCAAGCTTGTCATTTATGTCCATTTTCTAGGTATAAAACATTTGATAATCATTTTAAATTGGTATAATGTGTATTTATATCATTTATAGGTTATAAAACACATTATTAATACTTTATAAATCCTCAAAACACTTCAAAATTTCAAATTTGCAATGTTCATGCTCTCTAGATAAGGTTTTGAAGGGTTTTAGAGTAATCTTGGTTCTTAAAAATTGTTCATATATATCCAGCATTATTGATGATAATAAAAACAATGATATTATTTTATAGCACCATATTAAACCCTAATATTAATTATTATGAGCCATTCAACATCTCCACAAGATACCACATTGGTTTTGGGGTAAATTTAAGCTTGAAAATGAAAATTGAGAGAGATTAGAGCTATCTTAGCATAATTCAAGCATAGTTTGAGTTAATAATAAATTAAAAATGTCTAATAAAAATAAATTAAGTTTATAAATCCATTAATAATACTTTACCCATTTTGAAACCAATAAAAATCCAATCTTTTGACTTTGAAAATGCATGAAAACTGCCCCTACATCCTTGTATATGAGTTGAAACAGAAAAATATCTTCAAAACTACTATATATACTTACATGGAATATATAAATCCTTAATTAAAGGCTTGTAAATTATTACTAGCCTTAAAATATGTGCCATACTTCATTTATTTTTATTTTTTCCTTTAATTTCCTTCACCTATGTCTTGGCATACTTTAAATGCTTGAGATGGTCAACCAAGAAGTGGTTATGAAGACCAAATATCAACTAAGAATATATATGTAGAACATGTATTGGAGATATTAAAAGAAAATTAGCCTTAATTTTTTAGAAAATACCTTAAATTTTCTAAAAAAGTCTTAAAACATGTTAAGTGGGCATAATATATGCTTAATATTTATAATTAACTGCCTCGACTAAGGGAAAATCTCAAAAAGACCTCGATGTGAATTCACTAGGAATATTGAAATTAAGGAAAGGATGAAAATTATGATGAAATACCTCATGAAATTAAACATACTAAATGACTAAAATAATGGTGACTAAAAAGTTCAAGAACTAGTTCATACACTTACACAACAACACAATTATAGTTGAATGTAAAATTTTTGTCATTCCTTATAATATCTTTGGTCATGATGGGGTCATGGAAATTATAAATTATATTTAAATCATACATTTTATTTTTAATTTAATGAAACTACATAATCAAACCTATATACAAGATGTGGGAATACACATTATGCATTCCCTTTCGATCATGTATTTTTTTACATGGATTAAACTTAATCAAAATTGATTAAAACATTACAATTGAATCTATAATATATATACAATGTTTGATTAATTTTATTTGAGTGAACCTAACTTGATGTTTCTCTCACTTACCTATATAATAATTTATTTGAGTGAACTTGGTTTAATGGTTATCTCTCTTTCCTACATAATTTTTTGGGTTAGTAAATTTTGTAATTTTTCCCATGTTCACAATTTTGGGAAATGATCAGCCAAAATCTCCATGTGATTCAACAAGGAAGAATAATTATAAAATTCTTCAACTAGGAAGCATCATCTTGAAAAAAATATGGGGAAACATGGTTTACTCACATACATGTGTACTCATTCTTTGATCTTAAAAATGTATTCAATTTTCAATTTTAGATCTTAGATTTCACATATCAACATTGACGTTCATTTTAATTATAGGTTTGTATGGATAAAAATTGTACATTTAGAACTATCTCTTAAAAATAAAATGTGTTTTACATAATAAAGTACATTTTATCCTTTTATTATAGATAGTTAATTTACTATAATTAAATGGGGCATTTGTAGTTACTAAAATTTTATCTTATGTACTTGAAAATGAAAAGATTGAAACACATTTACCATGCATGATTTCAGCACACAAATGAGGTCATAATCTACCATCCTATCACACTTAAATGTTATCTTAAGAGTCAACCATTATGTTATTTTTTTATACACTTATAATTACCTAACTATCCATTTTAAATTTAATAAATATCCTAGAAATACATCTCTAAACTCTTAGTTTAGTCCACTTGTACAAAGGTAAAATTCATTTGATATGGTTATTATTGCCAATAAAAACTAACTTTATCTAGTTATTACTAAATCACTCCACAAAACTGTTATTGTATAATATAAAATCCATCCTTAGGGTTATCCCATCATCCTAGCATGTTAGGGGCATGATTAATTTTTTAATTAGATCTATATATGACAAAATCATGGTCTCATTCAAAATTCACCTGGCACTTATTTGTAATAGATCAATACACTATTACACACTAAGAAAGTATGTCCTATTCTTCCTAATATGAAATAATTTCACTAAGACAACTCATAATAAAAGTTTTAATCACTTTGAGGCTAAGTTAAAGCAAAAAATTTCAAGTATTCAAGACATATTATTAGATACATACATATAGAAAAGAGCACAATTTCACAATCACACTAGGTGGGATAAATACATGTGGTTTTATTTATCTCCTCATAGTATTGGATACATAAAAAAATTTCAATCATTATATGGGGGTGATTATGTTGAGATCATCCCATTACATTTCCCCCACTTTTGGAAGTTTATATCGCTCATAAACACACCTAGAGTTTTAAGCAAAAAGAGACTATTTTTTGGAGTTACACACATCATCAAGGAGGATAAGAAATATAGATAAAGTAAATAAAATCATAGTATGGACACTAAATGTGAATTATATAGTACTTTAGTATTTTATACTTGTTAAATAATTCTCATCTTTGTAACTTTTAGTTTCTAGATCTTCCCACTATCAAAAGGTTTGCACCCACTATCTTCAGTTCCTATTACTTATTTATTAGTTTGATAATATGTTATTCTAATTATGAGGACTTATATACTACTCAAAATTATTTAAACATACTATAGATACTATTTATGAATTATATATCACCTTTGTCTTATGCACTTATCAAATACACATCATTGATGTACATTCAACTTCTAGAACTTCTCTCTACCAAAAAGATTGCATACACTATCTCTTTGTGCCTATTTTTTTAATCTATTAGTCTAAATAATGTTATCTTGATGATTAAAACCTTATATCATTATCATAATGTTATAAAAATAGATATCATATACCTATGTAAGTTTTGGACCTATGCCTATTTTCCAGCTGCATCCTAGCTAGATGCCTACGTCAATGTAAGAGTCATATCTTGATGAAAGTGTCTAGTACCCTAAATTAATATAATTTAAAAATTAAATGTATATATATGGTCAGCCTAAGTGATTTAATGTGAGATTATATTCAAAGGATTGATTTATATACAAGATCAATCCTCATTCATTCCTCACCTAAGACAAACCTAGTAAATTTTTACCTCTCATAAGGCAACCTATCAAAAGAATTCAGCCAAGCACTTAGGTGAGAAAAGTTTCCCTATTTTCTCCTAATTCTATACCATTCATATTGACAACACATATACAATTTTAAAGTAATAAAGGATCATCCCATGAGCCATATTTTCTAAGTTAAATTCTAGGTCCCTCTATGTACTTGCTTACCACACATTAGATGATACACACATAAGCCAACATGTAGGGAATAACTACATAAATATAAGGCCATTTTTGGAGTAATGGTTATATATGTAAATCTGATTGAGAATGGTTTATTTGGGGCATATCAACATAGTGTTCCCACTAACCCATTTTTCCCATAGCCAGTATGAAGATAAAGAACTTGGGTTTTATCATTTGACAAAGAGTGACAATCCATGACCCATATCTAAATGCACCAGAGCAAAGGAAAAATATAACTTAGATGCATCTAGGTGGTTTCATCCATTTTCAATAGGTATTCCATACTAGACACCTACATTTTAGTGAAATAGAAGCATCATCATAACTATTCTAGGTCAATGTAAGTGTCTAAAGCTATAAATGTACAATTTCTAGAATCAGGTGACTAACCCAAAATTCAGATCCAATATACTTTCTTCATGTTCTAAATCCAAATCTATATTTGAATAAAAAAATATCTTAGTATCTTTTTTTTATTATCATTATAATATCTATCATAGTTGTACTTCCTATTTTTTTATCATATCTCATCATAATAAATTTAGTATATGTTTATCTATGTTTTTCTAATCAATTACAATACTTTATAGATAGTCTACCATATTTATGGGGTAATATCGAAAGCATTTAAACCTAAATTACCTAATCTATATTTTAGGGTTAAACATTTTATAAACCTGACCTCTAGTCCCCAAAACTTGAGATATTGATCTAGGGTTTCCTGATTATCTATTTTTGATTTTTGATTTTAACATGTTCAAAACTTAAAAATTAGATTTCTTTTTATATGAATATGTTCAATATGGATGCATGTGTAGCTCATTTTGTGTTAATTTTTTAAATTTTTGCTATAATTTGCTATTGTAATAAGCTAATCCAAGGTATCATCCCAAGAAATAAGAAGATATGTCAATATAATGAAAGGGATTCAAAATGAAAAAACACTTAACATCTCTTCATAATTACTTTTTTAATACTACAAAGGTATTATTTAGATGTCATCATGTATGCTCTTAGTCTATTTTTCCGCCTAGGCCTTATCTAAGTGATAATCACCATCTTTCAACCATGTATTATATTAGATTCCATGTTCTTTTATAGCACTACTGAAAAATCTAAAGGTGTCCAAACTAATCTACCACTTTTTAATATTCAATAGGTGCTTCCTAAGCCAAAACTAGTGATCAAATATAAGGGGTATGACCTTATCAACCAACTGAGTAACACACATTCTAAGATCTCAATCCTCAAACTTCTAAATTAATCCATAAAAAAATATGCATAAGGATACCCTATATGAGACATTATGTGATACCCAAACTCCAATTGTTATTGAATGATCTTACATTTTAGATATTATGTAAGACCTAATAAACAATATAAAACTCATTACTTTTGATCCAATAGATTTACCATCCAAATATATCATTAATCAATATTTTCCTTTATTTATACAAGTGATTAGGCATAAAAATTTATAGCATAAATTTCCTAACCACCATGGTTATTATCACTAATCTTCTTCAAAAATAATTTATCCATATCATGGTATTTGATAATTCAAATAGACCTCTGGTTGGCCAAATCACATTGGATGTGACATTGGGACCAAAAATAGTCCCAACCAATTTTTAGGTAATGTCTCATTATTTACATTATAATTTAATTTTGGTTGTCCTTGGATACATACAATTGAGGTTATCCCATCTACTTTGCATCGATGTGTAAAATTCATAAATGATGGGCCCTTATTAATAATGTCAATAAAAAATGAGCCATTTAATTTTTTCAAAATGATAAATTCTTATACAAAAAGTATTCCTAAAGTGGTATCACCTACATAATGTATCCCATTGGAGAATATATAGAATTTTGAAATAGGTGTGTCAAGTATAATAGATCCTTTATTTCCAAATGCAAAGAAAACACTATATATTGAGATGCATATGCATAAATATATATATATATATATATATATATATATATATATATATATATATATATATATATATATAAACACCAATATCAAGAATAATTTCAAAAG
>JARHVA010000851.1:672500-677500 GCA_037957365.1 Torreya grandis | reverse complement strand
ATTTATTATCATCCTCTACAAGTTTTCTACCTGTACCTATTTTCCATCTTGATGGAAAATTTTGTGCCAAACTAAGTTTCCAGTGCCCTAAAGTTAACAAATTCTCAAATGAAACATATCTATATGGTAATCCTAAGTTATTTAATGGGATATATTTCCAAAAAAGGATTGGTATATATGCATGATGAATCCTTAATCATTTGCCTATCACAAATCTTTCAGCTCAAAAGGAAACTTACCAAAAGCACTCAATAAATAACTTAAGTGAGAAAATATTCCCTATTGTTTCCTATTTCAATATCATTCATAGGGATAACCCATATATAGGTTTTAAGTACTGAAGGATCATTTCATGAGACATATTCTCTAAGTTATAAACTAAGTCACTCTATGTACTTTCTTATCATAGGTTGTATACTTATGCATACACAAAACAACATAAGTAGATAAATACATAAGTGTAAGGAGTTATTCAAAATATAGGCTATTTAGGTATCACCCATTAGTAGAGGCTTCCTTAGCACAGCTTAACACCACATTCCCACTAATCTAATTTTACCAACCAAAGGCTAAAAATATATTGTTTTATCATTTGACAAAGAGAGACAACCTATGTGTGAGATATGAACACACCAAATCAAAGGTGGAAAAAAACCTATAATGTTCCAGATGGTCACATCCATATCCATTCAATATTCTATATTGGACACCTACGTCCAACTCACACACCAATATTGATATAACTATCTAGATCTAATGAAAGTGTCCAAGGCCATAAAATGTAAATTTATAGAATTTGATGATTGATACAAGATTTATATCTAGTCTATTTCTATTCTTTTCCATATCATAATTGCATTCACACAAAAATCATCTAAGTACTCTTGTTTTCCTTTTTATATACATGAGAAAAATGTGACTTCATTCAATCATGATAACTTTCACCAAATTCATGAGGATATCATCGTTGATTTAAAATCTAGTTATAATGGAGATTTTATTTTAAGAAAATTGATTCAAACTCCTATCCTTCAAAAATTTCCCAATAATATCCCTCTCAGTAAGGGTGATGATTAGATTTTCCCTTAATTACATATTAAAATGTTTTTAGATTCAAATAGAGACATCATAGACTCTTTTGCAAATACCATTAAACCACCACGAAGAAGAGTGCATTACAGACCTAATGTGGAACCCCCCTCCCCCCAAATGTTTCAAAATAAGCTCCTTTACAAAATACCACAAATCAACCTTTTTATATCATTACCAAAGGTACAAAAACCTTAAAATAATATTAAAACATAAATACTAGAGGTTTAAAAATTCAATGATAATAAATGTGTACTTATTCTTCATGGAGATGTTAATATGCATATGTGTCATGTGGATGGAAATTTTCAACCTAGAAGAAAATTTTCAATCTCTTTACCAGCCTTTTTAAGCAATAATATATCAATTATGAACACCATAAATGATCTTCATCAACAAGTGGTTACTACAAAACTGTAAATTTCCTCATAAGAGGCTACCTTCCATGATAATATATTGGTGGATCAAATCACAACTATAATTGTATTTGACAATTTGTACCCTTAAAATTTTATTATTACTATATTCTCTATATTTTATGGCTAAGGATATCATGCAAACCATTTAAAATAATAATAATAATAATAATATATACATTATTTTGGCCATTGTGAAAAAGATGGGCACTTTTTATTAAAATATTTTCATAGGATCTTTAATAAAGAATCTTCTGATTGGTTTTATAGCCTTCATAATGGGTCTCTATCATTATTAAAAAAACTTGAGGATGTATTTTTAAATAAATTCCATAAGCACAAGTTTCCTATGATACTGTATACATATAATATTTTAAATTTTTTATTGATTATTAACACTTTGTATATTGTAGGAACCTATTGAGTCTCAATCTCTTTGAGTTCATGCCTTAAGGGGTGCATAAAGAAAGGGGTGGGTAAACCATCGGTGATTCTTAAGATTATTGTCCATTTTTCCACTTAACATCTACACACTTATCTCTTAAAACCATTTACCCTAAGCTTATTCTTCTCAGTATTACCCATTCTAATCATTTTACTCTTTTCATCCTCCTTTTATTTACTTAAATCAATTTTGGACTATATATTATACTAAGTCAACCATGACCGACCCTATACAGTTTAGGTGTATTTTTTAGTTTTTGGGTTTGCTATCCTTTTGGCTGACCTAACTCAAACCTAGTAAATTATCCCCAAAAATGTATAGGGTCAACCATGGCTGACCCTATATAGCCAATGTTTTTGGAAGGAATTAGGGAAAGGTTTGCCTATATATACAAGTTCATTTCAAACCACTTGTAGAGAAGAGAAGTGAATAAGAATAAGTGTGAATTAACATCTACTTATTAACCATTCTACTTGAGGAATAAAGCTTAGGGTTCTATACTTTATAGATATAGATATTATATTATGGATACTTATTTTTGATGCATAGATAGGTTATATATCTTAGAGATGATTTGTCTTTATTATCCTTACATACCACAACAATATCTTGTGAAGCACCTTGGTCAAAGGAGAGATTGAGGCTCGATGGGTTCATATTTAAGGTAAGTATTCATAATTTTATTTCTCCTTTATAAGGGTAAATAGATAATGCAATTGTGCTTCTCTTCCCATGAATTGGGATTACATATGAATTGACATGAGTATATTTATTCTATACATGTTTATTTTAGTTTTTTGTTTTGTTTATAACCCCCACTTTATGCCATAAGCTTTGGTGTGCACTATATTATATTTACTCTCTTATTTATTAGACTTAAGTGAAATATAAATCCTTAGGACTCTTTGAGGGTTGTTGTATGATTGTGCTAGATTATAGGCTTTGGAACCCTACCTCACAAGTTGTATTGTGATAAGTGACGCCCTAATTGAGTCTATCAGATCCCCATATTGGTCATGCTCTTGCTTAACAAATGTATTCCCAATCGGAAATATAGGTATGCTCTATCTTCTCCGAGATAGGATATATTTATAGACATGATTCATTCTTGATTACGTATAGATACATCTAAGCTATATCATTCTATGATAATTTTATTTTATTATGTAATTTAACATGATTTTATCCATGCTTATATCTTTTGTAGTGTATTTTATATGATTTTTATAATTTTTTTTGCTAACACATATATCCAATAAATAGTAATATATGCTTATGTAGGTTGTTTATGATTCCATGCTTTCATTTTTACACTTACTTAAGTTGTATTTTTTGCTTGTTATTTTCATGCATTCTATTTCTTGTTCAATCATTGGAATATGGTCCATTGATTATGTCCCCCATGAATATGTTTGCCTATTGTGACATTTTTATATGTCATAGTTTGTTATATGTGGAGATTTCAACAAGTATTTATATGTTGTGGATATTTGAATAATTCATGTCACTTAAATTTTTCAACATTTTGAACATACCCATTATTTGAGGTTTCCTCAGACCTTTGTATTTTGATTTGATTTTAAATGATCTTATGGGTTTTCTTGATTGCATGTTGAGCTAGTAATATTAATATCTACACATTTCCATGATTCATATCATGCATATTAGGATTTGATGTGATCACATAGTATGTACCTCATTCCTTTATCTACCTAGACACACTAATCCTATATGATAGATGATCCATATATATTATACAATTATATTATCCTTTTGAGGTAAAATAACTACCAGTTTATACATCCCCTCACCTCAAAAAGGTGAGGCATATCAATGGGGTCATATATTAGAGGCATGGATTTCATACCTTCATATTTTCATATTTTACTGGGGGTATATTATAGAAATATGTTCTCCAAACTTATACCAATTATTAGTTTAATGTTTTAGTGGGGGCATGTCATGGGAAACATGTATTCCACACTTTAAAATTTTCAAATTGGCCAAATTTAATAGTTATATGATTTAAATACACAATAATGCTAGCATTCTATATATTGGTATGATTTTTATACCTTGGTTTTAGCTTGAGACATATATGAGGTAAATATTCCATGCAAAAGAGTACTTTAAATTATAAAATCAAATCAACTTTTAGATTTTAAATACTTATATGGACTTTATCATACACCAAGATGGAATTTTACAAATTGTTATCAAGATAATCTATTGTAGTATTTGTATCACTTTTATAAATATTAAGGTGATTACATTACTAAATATTCCCAATTTTTTAGGATGGAGTGATTAAATCATCCACACTTACCATATTTATAGTATGAATTGACTTATATTACTCATGCTCACCATGTTATAAGTATTATTGGGTGGTGCAATTGAGCTAAACTCAAATTTTGGGTGGAAACTCACCTTTTATCCAAGATTAGGGGTAAATTATCCACACACACACACACACACACAAACACACAGACACACACACACACACACACACACACACACACACACACACACACACACACACACACACACACACACACACACACACACACATTTATAGGTTTTTAAATTAACCTAATCTCAGCTCCAATACTTCATATTGAAGCATCTCTTCAAATCAAGTTGCTGAAAGGCATGATGGTTGCATCAATACATAAGTATAATCCTAATATTTTTCTCTTTCCTTTAAAGAATTTAAAATTATTTCAATTTTAGACTATATCCATTGGTTATATACTCTATTAGGCACTTGGTTGTAGGTTAGTCATAAGTAAAACACTCAAGTGGGATTGATGTAAATAAAATATGTGTTATACACACCCAAATACATATTCCTTTTCCTTTAAACTAGAAATTTAATTAATAGATTAAAGGGGGAAATGTAAATATAAATTATATAGCACATTAGTATTTTATACTTGGAAATTAATTCTCATGGTTCTACCTTTCATTTTCTATATCTTAACACTATTTAAAGGCTCACATTTGCTATATCTAGTGCCTATTTATTATCTCTTAATACAAGCATAGGT